>JAHBCN010004476.1:0-63557 GCA_019359885.1 Listronotus oregonensis
GCCACTGATTTAAATATATTGTAACAGGTTTAACTCATACATTTGTGGGGTTCCGCCCCCAAAATTTTTCGGTATGGGCCCCGGGCCCCTACCCACGTAGCGGCGCCTATGGGGGGCTGGCATTAAGTTGGTGAGGACCAATACACATAGTCGCAGTTACTCTTCGCGGTGTCCAAAAATAAATATTTTAAAATTTTGCAAAATTCTCACGTAGAAAAAGTAGAAAATTATTAGTGGGGACCAAATTGAGACCCTTTTTGCTATAAAAAAAGTTAAATAAAGTTGGTTGGTGAAAAAATTTTACAAATTTTAATAATATTATGCATATATGCATTTTTAGTTAGAAAGGGGGTTTATCTGCTAAGATAAACGCCGTGTTGTAATTATCATATATTAGGAATATATTTAGTGTTAAGTAGTTGTGGAATTAAGTCGGCGTAAATGGTTCGGCAATTATAAAGCAGTTTTTAATATCTTTCTTATCATCTTAAGTATGTGACATAATTTTTATATCGATTAAAATATGCGTTTCGATGCTCAAGATACATAACCATATAAATATAGTGATTAAAGTTATAATTTCCAAAGCACTGATTTTAATTTAAAATCCTGCTGTCCGGCCCATCATGGTCGTTGTAAATATATACTGTTTAATTATGTATTAAAAAAAACATTGCGAAATACCTAAGAAAAAACTCTAAACAAAGGCGTATTTATGTATTCCCTTAAAAAAACCGTAAATTTTATAGGTTAACATTAAAAAATTAATAAATAAATATTTATATATAAATATACATCCCGTGTAACACAGCGGATATGTAACAGTCCATATTTTTTATTTTAAGTTAAATTTTTCTGAACTTTGGGTGTCGCACCTGTCCTTAAGGACACGCTTTTGATGACTAAATAAAACCAATTTTTTCACTTCCGGTTTAACCGAAAGTAACCCTAGCACCCTGTATATATTTTTAGCCTACCTGATCCACCTCAAAATTATCTTTTCAACCATGTGTCACAATTGTCATTTGATTTCAAAATGGCTGTCAAAATCGATTTTTTTCCAAAATTTCAGTAGGACTTGATGTGACAATTACAAATTATCAGCTTGTGAAAGGCGTTGAAATGTGAAAAATAAGGTTTAAAATATAAGTGATTTTGTTAATTCTTATCTATTTAATAAGAGTTAGGAATAGAGGTTAATTTTTAAAATTTTAGAAATGTTTTTTTTTAACGCTTATTATCTCAAAATCCAAAAAAAAAAAATTTCAATTTTTGTTTTATGTAACTTTAGATCAAACATTTACTATTTCATAGAACTAGTATGAAGAACGCTTTTTTATTAAACACGCAAAATTATACATATCCATGTCTCTGTATCATTTTTTGTTTCCTTTGTGTTATAGGTTTAACCAAAGATAATACTACTCCCCGGATAAGATAAACCATTCAATGCTATTTTTTTTATACCCCTAATGGATTTTTTGGTAACGCGAGCCGATGTCCATCAAAATTTTTCGCGCTATGCATTTCAATCCTCGAACGAAAGTTAAACAGTGTTGCCGGCGGGCCCCTTGCCCACTTTGGCGTGATGAAACTCGATCAGAAAATACACAACCCGGCCCCCGCTTTCGCTACTTCGTATTCCGAATAAGGTACAAGCGACAGACATTGAACGTCGCACATGGTTTCGTACCTTGTTTCGCTGGGGCGAGGACTAAATTAATTTTATTCGCTTTTTGAAGCATTGATATCTCCGAACTGATTCAAAACCCCATTTAAATGAACCATCTATCCGTAGTAGTATTATCTTTGGTTTAACCAAAGACAATTGTAGTTTTACTATAGACCCACAAATCAATCTAACATTTTGGTAATGGGTTTGGACGCTCGCTTATGAGCGAGCGTCCATCGGGAAAAAAATACGTTTACATGCTGTTTATAAAATAACCCTTTGCCAAACTATAACAGTAATAATAGTGATTAGGAATTATTTCTGTTTGAAATGGGCCAAATTCGTTGTAATAAAGATATTTTTTTTGCTGAATTATACTAAATTTTTTTTAAAAATGTATTTTTTTTTAAATTGAAATTTAATTAAAAAAAATATTTGTAATTGATGAATACCGATGTTAAAACTAATTTAAATTTTTTAAATTATATTTTTATTTTAGGATGTTTCCCCCCAACAAAAAATACAGAATTTTTAAAAACAGTCATTTTTTTAGTTTTTATTTTGGAATCGAATTATCCGACTGATCTTTTCTACAATTTCTTTATTCTTTGTCCAAAGTTTACCCTTAAGTTTGATTTGATGTTTTGCATATGGTGATGTTGTTTCTGCGCTGTGTTTTTTTTTGTAGTGGTAATAATAAAAAAATTAAAATATGTATTCTTCTAACGTTTTTCAGGTGCGTTTAAAGGGTCTCAAAATATTTGTCAATAATATAATTTCTTTTTATGTCCATCCACTAAACTGGCCTTTAATAAAAATGCTCATTCTTTTCATAACATTTTTATGTCAAATTCGGAGACCTTATGTTTAATTTTAAACTTTTAATATTATTAAAATTGTATTATTATACAGCAAAAAAACTTAAAATTATTATTATTATAAGGAGTTTAGTCCATTTTTTGCAGAAATAATTAATAACTGTTACCATTATTATAGCTTGGCAACAGTGCGTTTATATAGAAGCGTGTGAACATTTTCTCCTGATGGAAGCTCGCTCCAGTGGAGCGTCCAAACCTATTGCCAAAAATTTAGCATTGCTTTTTTGCGTCTATACTGAAACTATAATTGTCTTTGGTTTAACTACTAATTAAATTTCTTTTGATTTATACCAAAAAATTGTCTTTACATTTCGAGGATCTGTTGATATGTTTAACATTTTTGTTATTCCTATGCTGGGGTTTTACACTGCCAACTTGGCCATTATTGTTACCTGTAGTTATACTTATTATAAAGGATTTGCAAACAATGTAGATATGTTTAATTTTGATTTTGGCAAAAAAGGCAGTTTTATTTTTTATAAATTTTATGAAATAGTAAATCTAAAATTAATCTAAAGTTAAATTTATTAAAAAATTTAAGTTTCCTATTTTAATTTTGAGATATTAAGCATTAAAACAATTCTATTCTTCACACCTTAACGCCTTCTATATGGTAATAATTTGCAATTTTCACGTCATGGCCTACTAACATTTTGGAAAAAAAATTGGTTATGGCATTTTTAAATAAAATGACAAGTGTGACACATTTCTAAAAAGAGAATTTTGAGGCCGATCAGGTAGGCTAAAAATATATATACAGGGTGCTATTTAAAAATTAAAATTTAGGGTTACTTCCGGTTAAACCGGAAGTGAAAAAATTAGTTTTATTTAGTCATTAAAAGCGTGTTCCTATGAAAGGTGCATCACCTAAATTTCAAAAATTAATTCTTATAAATAAAAAACTTATCTACCCTGCTGGTTTATATTGTTGTCGGAAAGTTTTTAATGAATAATATCAAGATATATATATATATATATATATATATATATATATATATATATATATATATATATATATATATATATATATATATATATATATATATATATATATATATATATATATATATATATATATATATATTTTCAAAAAATTTTTAAACATTTATTCTAATTAACTTGATTGTTTCTTGGATGATAGTTTTTGTATAATTCAAAAAAAATATTTCTTTACGTTTCGCACCACATGGAGGGGTATTTCAAAAGATTGTTTTATTGTATTTTCATGATTTTAAAAATATATCCTGAAGAAACATATTGTGTGGCATCATTTATAACAGGTAATGCACCTAATTATATATATATATATATATATATATATATATATATATATATATATATATATATATATATATATATATATATATATATATATATATATATATATATATATATATATATACTTTATATATATACTGTTTTTTAATTCAATGGACTAATGCTGCTAAAGATCTAAAAAAATAATAATATGGATTTTGTCTTACCAACTTGAAGAAGTTTAAAAATGGGAATTGACGCTGAAGCTCACCTGAAAACATAAAAAATAATTTTAGAAAGTTGTGTCTTTAAACAAGAAATTCCATAATACTTTCCAAGAAATCCCAATAACAAGGAAAATTAGGTGTTATACTATATTAGTATAAAAGCCGCACAAATGCAAAGATAATGTTTTTAAAATTTTTGAACAGTAAAAATCTTTTGCATCTTCCAACCTTCCAGATTCTTAAGTAGTACAGTAAAACAGCTATTAAAGATTAGTGTGTAGTAAAAGTTATGGTAACATTCACATTTTAATTTTACATTTTCCTTGGTTTTGTAAACCGAAAAAATTGAGTTATTTCTTAAACCTAGCTGAGTGTAGTATAAATATATTTTATTCATATATTGTTTAGAGGTTATATTATTTGTCTTTTTAATTTATGTTATTAATAATATGTCACTCTAATCAAAACGTCACGTTTTGTGAATTAAAGCATATTTCTTAAAAAGGTATTTTGATAACACTAAGTTATTTTTGTACTTGTGAATCTAGTCTCAAGTCTCAGTACTCCTTACTAAATTGGTGTTAAATTAAGTTTATGTAAATACTCCTGTAAAAATATACTAGTTTATAGTATTTATTAAAATACAGTAATTTTCAGCGAAATCGGCAGTTGGATCAAAATACGGCTCTTAAAATAAAACAGTGTTATATTCTATGCATACATTTCAAATTTGATTTCAAAATCATTAAAACAAAAAAAAATTATAGAGGTAAACAAATTTTAAGTAACACCTAAGTTGCTTAAAAATATTTTTTTAATTAGCATATTTTTTTTAATTAGATAAAAACATTGTAGGCCCTTACAGACCTCGTTCTTTTTAAGTAGTTTTAATCGTGGCGATTAAAAGCGTCGATTAATATTGCCAATCTGTGGGCGAAAACTAAACATAACATATCGTACTTAAAAAAAAAGCATTATAAACCGATCAAACTTCTTAAGCTCATTACCTATACTTAAATAAAGTAAATATTTTAAGAAATTATATAAATTTTAGTTTTGGTGAAAGTGACGTAGGTTTGATTTTTACCTTTTTCTTTAGAAATTCGAGAGTCCCATCTTATTTTAATCATAGCTCGTTTAGTTTGCATGCACTCAATCCGAAGCTTATTTAAAAGGTCTTTGCCTGTACTTTAAAAAGTATTTTAAAGATAGCTTTTTTCGGGTTTCGTTTTACGAACGATTCTTGAACTATCCGAGAACTGCCCAGAACTGTATGCGCGGTAGCTTAATACTTTGAATCGTTCTCTGACATTTCCAGGATTATCAGACATTTGAAAATCTCGAACGCAATCATAATCCACCGATACGGACGGTTCTAGAACTGTCCCAATGTAGTCCTAGAAAAACGCGAACTCAGAATTAAAAAGTCCGAGAACAGTTCTTTAAAACTCGGACAGGCAATTTTGAACTGCGCAAGCGCCGGACGGTTCTAGAACAGTAATTTACCGAACCCGAAAACAGTTGATATTTGCCGAAAAATGTATTGATTTCCCGTTATTTTGACCTTAAATGCTTGCGTTCGAGTACTCACAAAAAAATGATATCTTTGTTTTTTTAATTTTTTTTAGATAAACAAAATGGAGAAAATTTGATGACAGATTTTTTTTATGACAGACAAAGCTATAGCCGGAATAAAAAAGGAAATCTTAAAATATGTGTTTGAATTTTACTATATTATTAAAGATATTTAGGTTTAAATCAAAAAGAACCCTGCATTGATATAGGAAATAAATTAAAGTGAATTTAAACATGACTTAATATTGTTTTCTGATGTAAAATAATTTTTCTTTAAATGGTATCTTGGAATTTCTGCGATCCAACATACTTACAAATTTTGATATTTGTTTAGCAGTTAACAATTACATTTCGCGTTAAAAATTGTATTTTTTATGAAATCTAAAAAAGAGAAACAAGTATCCACTTTACTTCCTTAAAGATGTTTCTTTATGTCGGCGAACTCAAAGGCTAAAGCATAGTTTAAAGAATATACAATATATTGTATATTCTTTAAACTATGGCCAAAGTATGTTCTTCTTATACGCATGGACAACTTATCTACCAATTACAGGGAAGTGCAGCCTAAACTACTGGCTTGTAAAAGTTACGACCACCATAAACGTGTCACCATTTTCTAAAAGATTGCACTACAAATAATAGATTTTGCTAGACTCTATTTATCCATTTACAGACTTTGGCCATCAAGGAATACATGGAACGGTCTGTCTGTGATTTAAACCTAAGAACTTCCAAATCAACTACACTTGGCCAGATATCCTTAAATACATATATTAATTAGGTTACAGCCTGTAGACTATAAATTAATATAACTGTAATGTAATAAAAGTGTTTGGTCTTTGCTGACGCTTGACTTTATTTATAAAAAATATTTAACTAATTTCATAAAATGATTCTCTTACGCCACTGTCACGTTTATAAATTTACAAGAACTAGTTGCAAACTAAGCCTATTAAATTTTAAAAAATTAGTGAGCCAGTAAAACAAATAATACTCCCAGGAAAGTAATATTGTAATAGAAATATATAAATATATATATATATATATATATATATATATATATATATATATATATATATATATATATATATATATATATATATATATATATATATATATATATATATATATATATATATATATATATATATAATATATATATATATATATATATATATATATATATATATATATATATATATATATATATATATATTATGAATTGTTTTCATTCGGAGTATATCCGTTTGTCATTTGTATTCCTTGCGGAAGTTTGCAGACATTTTAAAGCCAAGATCGCACTTGCATTTAATGCCGTCTAACTGGTGTCAGAAGATTGACTGAGGTTATCTTCTGCAGTGAGATAACCTCAGTCAATCTTCTGACACCAGTTAGACAGCATTGAAAATGCCAAGTGCGATCTTGGCGAAACGACTGCAAATTTCCCACAAGGAATGCAAATGACAAACGGTATACTCCGAAATGAAAACAATTCACATTCATCTATCCGTGAAACTCTAAGAACTAACATATATATATATATATATATATATATATATATATATATATATATATATATATATATATATATATATATATATATATATATATATATATATATTTCCGATTTCTCATATCTATGGTAAGTAGGAAAAAATCGCTCGGACCCGTCGATTTTTATTTCGAGGGGGACAGATCTTGCGCTTATTTTTAACCCTGTCACTTCAACCCCCTAGGGGGGGGTGAGATTCACTTCTTAATTCTTAAATGGGAAAGGGGGGTTGACTGATACCTCATTTTAAAGATCATCGAATCCTCTTTTCAACGCTTCCTAGTTTTTTGAATTTGATGCAGTAGTTTTCGAGAAAATAATTTTGAATTTAATAACAGGTCAACATTGAAAAAACAATTTTATTGTTTTATCATCTTTAAATTTTTTAATGGCCACTTTTTTGGGAGAACGTCTTTTTTCTAAGCACAGATTTCAGTTTTTGGTAAGGGTAACTCTACGAAGGGGGGAGGGGGATGATTTCAAATAACAAGAACATTTACATTCAAAACTTTCCTTCTATTTTACTTACTTACTTTTTAATTTTAGTGTTCAAAATGTTGACCTCCTGCTTCCATGCAGTCATACAGATTTTGTTCAAAACGGTTTCGGACATTCTGAAGCATTTCAGGTGTAATGTTCTGACATTCATCAATGATCCGTTGACGTAAATCATTTAGAGATTTTGGTTGGGTTTTATAAATTTTACTTTTTAAGTTACCCCACAGGAAAAAATCTAACTGGCTTAAATCTGGTGACCTTGCAGGCCACTCCACTGGTCTTCTTCGTCCGATCCATCTGCCAGGAAACGTTTCTTTTAATTACTGACGAACAGCAAAAGCATGTTGAAATGTCAACTCATTCGAATTGTAACGGTCATCATGTTCAACAATTTCTGTTGCGGAATCGACAGTATCTTCTAACAATTGCAAGTACATTTATTTGTCCTCTTAGATTTCCTGGTAAAAAAAGGACCAACAACACAATCGTCATAAATTCCAGCCCAGACGTTTAATTTCTCAAGATGTTGAGTGTGAACTTTATGGAAGTGCGGGTTTTCGTCAGACCAATACCGACAATTATGACGATAAACAGTCCCGTTCACAAAAAAACGAACACTCATCTGAGAAACAAATGTTGAACAACAAGTTCGGGTTATTTATTATCCGTTCACTAATTATCTCGCAAAATTCAACACGTCTATCAAAGTCATCTTCATTTAATTATTGCACAAGATGGATTTTATACGGGTGGAATTTATGGGAAACTGTAGCTAATTGCCTGGTATTTAACGTAGGATCGATATTGACGTGGCCCAAAACAGCAATTTGCATTGCTTCGTTTCCCACTATTCGCTTAGGAGCGATTCGTTTTCGATTTGCCACAGATCCTGTCTCCCTATACTTGGCTACTAGTTCAATAACGTATTTCCAGTTGACATTCTTACCTTGATTTAGTTCATTAAATAACTGTGCTGTACTACTAGCGCACCTGCCGTTTTCATAATAAAGTTCAATTATCGATACTCTTTCCGCCGTTGAGTAAACCATTTAGAGCAAGAAAAAAGATTATGAGCCGAAATAATCACAAACAAAATCCTGTGAGATACTAAATTTACATAAATTGAATGTAAATAAAATCTAAAGAAAGAAAAAAAAATTAACTGCATTATTTATAATGTTTTACACAAGCATCGAATCCCATAGCAGAAATAACTGCTAACCTTGGACTGATAATATTCTAACAAGACACTGACAATACTTTTATAATTTTAAAGCGTAAGTAAAAAGTATCCGCATTTTATTGAGTGATAAAAAAGTGACATTTAATGCTTTCTTACTTTTTAAGTTAAATAGGACCGGATTTAAAGACAAAACTACTAAATAAAAAATAGTACTAAAACTGAAAAAGCGTTAATTTCGATTATAGGCCGATTGTGTTTATAAAACGTATTTTCTTGAAAACTGCATCAAATTCAAAAAACTAGGAAGCGTTGAAAAGAGGATTCGATGATCTTTAAAATGTGGTATTAGTCGTCCCCCTTTCCCATTTAAGAATTTAGAAGTAAAGCTCACCCCCTCCTAGGGGGTTGAAGTGACAGGGTTAAAAATAAGCGCAAAATGTGCCCCTCCTCGAAAAAAAATCGACGGGTCCAAGTGATTTTTTCCTACCAACCATAGAAATGAGTAATCGGCCTTGTTTCGTTTTTTTCTTATTGGCCCATATTATATATATATATATATATATATATATATATATATATATATATATATATATATATATATATATATATATTATAAAAACTTGGCACTTAGCACAGAAACGAAACTGAAACGTGTGAGCTTATATTAGCACAAAATACTTAAACGTTTCAAAGTCAAATTAGAATACACATAACATAAATAGCAACAAAATTCTAATTTTTATCTGCCAAAATTTTCTATTTAATGGGTATTTAGGGACACAAATTAGAAAGTTAATTAGATTTATGTATGTTTTTGCAAGATGCGTTTTGCTTGGGCCAATATTGTGGAAAAACTGCATGTAAGCAGGAAACATAATAAAGTCATAATAATCGTCATTTCAGTTGTATGTAACATCACATGGCCTACTTTATTTATCAGTTCATACCATGGTGGAAAATACTTTTATTAATGATAATAATTACAAAGTGTGGGGTTACTACTCTTTCACGTAAAATATACCTTCAGTACAATAACCGATTTGTAAAACTTTTGAGGCTGGTTAATTAAATGATTTGCAAACAGAAGCGGACTCGGCTTAGTGTTATGGTTAGTTTGGGTTATTAAAATTAAGTTTTATTCCAATTTCTTCTCTTTGTCGTTTGCAAGGTTATAGAAAAAATATTTTACAAATTTTATGGTATTGGGAAAAAAAGCTATATATAGCCTCGTCTTGAAGTATCGAGAGAAAATTGTTGTCTCGTCGCGACGGAATGCCTTTCTCTCGTTCGGGAGACCATTCTTTCTCGTTTTTCTCGTTATCGAAATATATTTTTATGTAAATACATACATATAAGTTCTTAAACGTAAAATTGATAACTTTTTTACTTCCATAGGTATATTTTAAGAAAATGTGTAGATTCATTTTTAAATTTAAAAATTTAGACATATGACAATATTTCAGTCAAACAGACTGTGTCTGACTTAAATAATGAAATTTTAATCTGAATCTAAGAAAGGTAAATATTTTAAAAATACATTTTTAAAAAGTTTTTAGGAATGTTGGCCAAAGTTGTGCGATCGTACGATTAAAATAAAACCAGGGGAAATTGTAATAACGTGAGAAAAACATAATAATTTCATTAATGACAATTAAGATTTAGTTACTTTTTATTTTATAAAAATTTGTTAAAATAACAAAAGGTTATCGTGATTATTTTGTCTTGTATTTTCATGATATTATAATTTCTGTAATATGAAACTTCTAAATTGTTCAATATGATTTTTCCAACTCAAATTTTTATTTATATAAAGTCCCACAAACTTCGTACAATTGGTATACTTAATGTTCTTGTTATTAATGAATAATTCTTTATCAGCTAAATTTGTTTTATTTTTGCCAATAAAGGTTAAGCATAATTTACCAAAATTTAGTGTTAATTTAAAAAAGTGAAGCCAATTACTCAAAATACCAATATCATGTGTTATATAACTATTTATATTTTGATAATTATAAACTAAATAAATTATAGTAGTATCATCAGCAAACAGTTTTAAATTCCCTTTTAATTTTAATTTAGATATTGAATTTATATAGACTAAAAAAAATTAGGCCTTAAATCGATCCTTGTGAAAGACCACAAGCGATTTCTTTTGTTACACTTTAATCAGGTTCAATTTGAACATATCGTTTTCTTTTATTTAAATGACTTTTAAACCAACAATTAATTTTTGCTCCAATACCAATATTATAGATATGTTTCTAATGAAATAGTATAATATACCGTGTCAAATACTTTACACAAATCTAAAGATAGTAAACATATTTTTTTTTATTTTTATTAATATTTAGCGTTGTATCAGTAATATCAACTTCTACAATTTCTGCGTTTATAGATTTGATTTGATAAATTCATATGGATCACTAAAAATTAATATTTGATTATTTTAAAAATTTGTCAATACATTTTTCAGAAGTTTTTTTAAATATTTGAAAAAAACAGATATTACCGATATATACCCATAATTATTGCAGTCCTACGGTTTGCCACTTTTAAAAATTTTTCATGTTTTCAGAAAACTTACTGTTTTTAAAGATATTTTGTTAAGTAATGTAAAGTTGGCACTAATTTTTTTTAACTAATTTAATGACTAAAATATTATCAAATCCACTGGCTTTTTTAAATGAAGTTTGGTATCCTCTATCTCATTCATTGGTATATTGTCGTTATCTAAAAATATTGAATATTGGTTTGTATATTAATGAGATCTTTTGGTATACGGAATTTTTCCAAGTCTTTGAGCGACATTAATTAAATGGTTATTCATTTCTTCACTAATTTGTTGTTTATTTTAAATTTTAGTTTCTATAATTATTAGGTAATCAATAAACCTGTTTTTCACTTGATTTATTTATAAATAAAAAATTTATTGTTGTCAAATATTTTTAAGGGTTATTTTAAATTTTTGTCCTAAAATGATGTTTTGCTTCTTTTATTTTTGCTTTTCAATTTTATAATATAAGTTATAATTGTTAATGTATTGTTGATTGTTTTTGTATTTTTTAATTTTTTTGTAACACTTGTTAGGAACTTTAATATTTTTTTGCTAAATCTTTATTAAAATATGGTTTAGATTTTTCTCCTATTTTTTTGAAATCTTAAAATTTTATCATATAATTTATTAAGATCTTCATACAGCTTTTTTGTTATTTAAGATATTAATTTTAGTTTTATCTCTTTAACTTTAAATTTATTAATTTATTTAACTTTAAATTTTAGGAATGATATCATATTTCATAATTGGATTTTTATGGTCACTGGATCGGCTTACTTTTAAAGACACGTTTATTGTATTAACCAAATTTGTTATTACATGGTCTATATGGCCGGTGCTCGACGTGGTGTATCTCGTAGAAACGCTTTTTATGTGCAATTTAAAACTATTTGATGAGTTAATGTCTAAAAGTAATTTTTAATCCTTATTACTTTTTAAAATGTCAATATTGATATCTCCAATTATTATGCACTTTGCTTTCAATTTATTTAAATTTTCCAATATTTAAACTATCAAGTTTTAAAAATGTTTACTTTTTGTTGAAGGTGGTCTATAAATACCACAATAATATTAGTCGTAGCAGTGCCGTAGCAGCAAGACAACGGGCCTGGGTGGCCTGCTAGTGGGTTATAGCTAAAAATTTTTGGGGGCCCCGGCGGGATTTTTGAAGCCCACAATTAAAATTTTGGGGGCCTACGGTTAAAATTTTAAAGGGCCATGCTCAAAAACTTATACATATACATACATAGGTATTTTTAGGCTTCAAAAATTATTTTTATTGTTTATCTTATATTTGTTTCATACCTACTATATTTCACTATACCACCAAAATGTTCAAAATTACTTAAGTTCGCACTTAAAACCAAAGGTTTTCATACCTTAAAAAAATTGAATAAAACTCTTATTTTTAATAAATGTCTTTAAATACATATAAAAGCATTTATTAAAAATATAACATTGATTTATCGAATTTCTTAGATAAGTTTTTATTAATTTTAATTTTGAGAACGATCGTTCTGCCGATGCGACAGTTACAGGAATTGTGAGATATAAAAAACATAAAGTTATAATTTCAGTAAAGCTACTACTCGATGAGTAATTGTCAACTATGATAAATTTTAACAAATCTTTTACTGACTTAATATTTGTGAGATCTTTAGAAAAACATGTTCGAAAAGCTAATAATTGTTTAGAAAGTATGTCTGATATGTCACCCTCATATATTTTCTGCCATTTGATATATAACTTTATCATCGGAATTTAATAGAACCTCTGTATCCAAAATTTCGAAGTTAGTGGATAGTTGTTGCAAACTAACTGTTCTATGTTATAACTGACTTATAATAATATTCAAATTTTTATAAAAAACATTAACTATAAAGATATCTTCACTACTTTGAAAAACAAAATCACTGGCAACATCATCAAAAAACCGTTTACGTTTAGAAATTCGTTTTTCTAAAAATTCTGGAATTATACCCCATTTACTTGCCGTAACCTAGGCTTCTTTTTTTATATTTAAAAATTCTTTTCGAAGGGTAGTTATTGAATTTAAAATATTTTTTAAAAGTTTACTTGATTTTTGAATATCTTGTTGCTCAGTTTGTTATAGTTTGGATACCGTATCTATACGGCTTAAAATTTTAGATTCTAAAATAATTAAAAATACTGTTTCAAAGCTTTCTAACGTACTTTTAAATACTTTAGAATGGTCGATTTCAGATTTATTATTTGATGTTAAAATTATTTTTGATAAAGCCTTAAGGACATCGAGGTACCTAAATCGTAGGGCTTTGATTGCATCGTTACGTGAAGACCAACGGGTTGTTGACAGTTTTTTAAGTTTAATATTTGATTCGCTCGTAAATGATTCGAGTAACGCCCATCTTTTGATACTGTGTGCAAAAAAACATACAAGCTTTGCACAAAATCAAAAAAATGTCTTATTTTTTCTACATTACTTACAGAATCATTTAAAACTAAATTAAGATTATGGGCAGCACAATGTACGAAAGGAGCATTTTTTGCCACTTTTAATATTCTAGCCTGAACCCCATTATACATCCCGCTCATATTTGCGGCACCATCGTACCCTTGACCACGTTCGCTAAGTTCATTGATTGCTTTTATAATTTCATTCGATAGATTTTCAGAGGTCTGATTTTCAATCGGAATAAAGCCTAAAAATGACTTCTTTTATTTTAATGTCAACTGGTTTCTTATCTTGATCATATTCAACAGAAACATATCGAAAAATGAGACTTAGCTGGTCAATTTTAGATATATCCTGGGTTGTGTCTATAATAATTGAAAAGAAAGGAGCTGACTCTATAGATCTTTTTAGACTATCTTTAACAGCTTTTCCCAATATATTTATTAATTCATTCTGGATTTGCGGACTTAAATAGGTTGTTGACATTTTAGAATGATTATCTAATACTTTTTAAAACTGTATCATATTTAGAAAGTAACTTAATTATTGACAAAAACACTCCGGGATTGTTTGAGTTTAAATTTTCAGTTGTGCCTCGAAATGGCATATTTATTTGTTGTTGCTAAAGTAAGAGTATTTGCTGCCATTTGTTAATTTGCTTACGCATCAAATTTTCTTGTTCTTTATCTATTGTTTTATTAGTTTTCCACTTATCAAAAATAGCACAAGCATTACTGTGTTCAATATTTGTCTCATGTCTTTTAATGCTGCGGTTTAAATGATTCCAATCACTAAAACCTGTAATCATTTGGTCAAGCTTATGTGGAGAAAACAGCCAACATGGTTGACAATAACATTGGTTTAATTTTGCTGAATAACATAGCCACCATCTTTCAGTTCTAATACCACATTTAGATATTTCGGCATAATAAAATGAAGAAAAACTTCTGTTCTTACTATCTTTGGGAAATGGTCCCCTTGGACGACAAGGACGACAATGATAAATCTTTTTTCTTGGGTGGATAAAATGTTGCCAAAATTAGCTTTATCCGTGGGAAAAGTTACCTACAAAATACAAATATACATAAAATATAAGTACAGGGTGTCTCAAATTCGTGGCTCAACATGGGAACTCCGTAACTATTGGAGATACAGGGTTGGTTAAATTAGAGAAAAGTTGCGCATTTTTAAGCCTAATAATATGACATTTAAAAAATTAATAAAATCCGAACGGCTCCGAAGATAATCGGAAAAAACCGAAATTTTAAAAATTTTATTTTATTTTTTTCTGAGCTTATTTGTACAGGTATAATTTATGTTTATGGGACAAGCGGACAAGTGGATTTGCTACAGTAAAATAATTCACACAAATTTTTAATATAAATATAGCGCTATGGAAGTCTTGGCAATACAAGCTTCCTACAAAAAATATTTTATGATTTTTTCTTACGCAATACGCAGATCCATTTGTCAGACTATTTTATTATGTATACCTATATCTACTTACATTAACATCTGATTCATGTGTGATATTTATATCTGAATCGGGTTTATCTTTGCTGCTTGAACATTGAGCATTGAGCCCATCAGGCTCAGACATTTCAGAATTTTTCACCTAACCAATATAAAATAGACTTAATATGTGTATGTATTTAAATTAATGAAAAACATCTGCGATAACCAATTAACGGTTAATTTTAATTTTTTAATTATACTATTTTATAATTTAATAATTAAATAATATACCTAGGTAAGTAAAAATTTTTACGCTAACTGCATTGTAATATCAAATTTTAAAAAAATTGGTAAAAATACTTACCTCTATCAATTGGATTTACAATCGCAGATGTAGAGGGTATAGCATTGTCACTGGAGAGAGCATTAGGTGAAAATAAGCTGTTTATATTTAAAAAATTGTATATTTTTGGATGTTTTCGGGTTTTTTCTTCAATTTCAGCTCTCTTTTTTCGCTTACTTGCACCTGACAAATGTTTGTAATTGCTCATTTCAATATATTAGAGTAGGTACCTATCTAATCACTAATCACTACGTTACTAGCTACTGCGTGGATTTTATAAAACCAATAAAACATGAAAACACACCACTCTGGGTTTCCCCGGGCCCGGCACACTGTTGTCAAATATTATATGATCCTGCGAATATTGCCAAGCCAAACCAAGGCGTAAAAAAATCAACCGGCATCGTTGTTTTTTCAGACCTTTTGTGTTTGTTCACTTAGACCTCAGAAATACCGTCTCGGAATTATTGTGCTGGATAAATTAATTGCTCCGTCTGTTTTTTCTATAAGGGGAGAGACATGCAAACTTGCAATAATTATATGTTTTGGAATACGCATGATGGGAATTAAATACAATGATTCTGGTCAATAAAAGTAAATAATATTTAATATTTGTAGGTACTACTTAATTTAATTTTTTTTTCTGACGATAAATAAAAAAAAAACTTTTGTTAGTTGGCTACGCGGGCCCTCGATAGCCGCGGGCCTGGGTTCCACCGAGCCCACGGAACCATTGTAGCTACGGCGCTGAGTCGTAGTGATTTTATTTTTATTGATATATAAGCTAATTTATTTTCATCCTTTTCTATTATTTTAAACAAAAATTTATAAGTTATAAATATTCCTAATAACCGCCCTTTTTGTTTACAGGCATAAACAGAAGTAACAGTTTTAAAATTATATTAAATCTTGTTTTCTGTGCGTATCCATGTTTCGGTAAACACCAGAATTTTTATTTTTCGTGAGCTATTATCATTTCAGTTTTGTTTATATATAATTTTTTTAATTTATTATTTTTTTCAACAATATTTTTGTCCAACATTTTTAATAATTAATTTTTCTTTTGCAACCTTTATTTTATATAAGTAAATAGAACAATTTGTAATGTTTGCTTCGTGCTTACAATCAAAGTTTTTTGTACTTTTTATTAGAAACTAAACATTTTATACAGTTTGGAACTTTTTGATTACAATAGCAATGTTTTACCACTGGTACAGTTTTTTGATTAGTGGCCAAATCCGCAATATTTGAAACAAAGAAATTAATTTAAATCTTCTTTTATTGTGCATTTGTCTCATTCAAGATAAAATGCTTTGTAAACCAATTTTTTAAATAATTTTTCATTTGTTTCAAGATTTTTTATAAAATTATTTGAGTATTCTGACATGTTTAATTTCTAAATTGTCATTATTCTTAATATAATTTTTTGTTTTTAATTCTTTTAAAACTCTTTTTTAATTGTTTTCTTATTTCAAGTTAAACCAATCTTGGTGATTTTAATTTAAAAATTTCTACCTAATATCGATCTTTTAACTTTTCCTCAGTTATTTTTTTATTTTGTCAACATCTTCTTGTATTTTAGCTTTTAATAATATTATTTTATTTTTAATTTTACCGCTTAAAGTTGCTTTAATACACATTTATTTTTCCAACTAATGTATCTATTTTATTATTCATTTCATTCGCACTGGTTATTTTTTTATTTATCTACCATTGAAGCATTTTGATTACATTTGGAACAAACATATTTTTTTTCATTCTTCCAAAGTTTAGTTGCTTCTTTTTTGATAAACCAAAACAATTTAAACAAAACCATTTCTCAAATTTAATACAACATTTACGACAATGATTTTTTTTTCTAATCATAAGGCTTTAATATCTAACTTATTCTGTCTTTTCAATTTATCTTGTGTACAATTTTTTAAATTATTTGCTTAGTCTGTATATTTGTTATCAGTTAAATTTTTTTCAGGTAAATATTCCTGGGCTGAAATATCCTTGTCATTTTGACTGAACTTTAAAAGAATTTCATTTAACAGTAAAATTTTTCTTTCTTCCCTTATTTTTTATGTTTTACATTTTTATTTTATACTTTTATTGCTAAAGATTTTTTAAATTTTTCTTTAATATTTGGTAATGTTTCTAAAATTTTGGCCTTTGAATAAAATTTTAATTTTAATAAAACTTAGTAGTTGACAAATTTAATATACAGGTAGATTGAAACTTATTAATTTATCGTGTGAAGAAAAAATATTTTCAGGACATGCACTACTTTCCGCTTAACAATTTTTAAATGTAATCTGCAATATTAAAACAACCAATCAATATATATTTACTTAATTCTTGATTGACTATATTTAATCTGATCCTCAATACTTCAAACCTAAGTGTGTTCAATTATAATGTAAACTCTTATTTTTAGGTTGGTTTTTGCGTTTTTTTGCCATTGCACTTCAATATTCCTGGTCAAAAAACGTGAGATCTCTCGCCGTCTACAGTAAGTTTTGGATTTTCTTCTGTTTTATTAGTGACCAAAAAATATATTTAATTTTTATTTAAAATCGTAGAATATGTTGCAAAAATCACAGTTTCTTATATGTTTATAATTTTTGTTAAAAATTAGAAAATAAGTGTAGAATTAAATTCCAAACAGTTTGGTCCTATAACTTTTTTATATATTTTAATTCCTAACCTTATTTTTTTTAATATTAAGTTGTACTTTTTTTATGGCAATATTGCATGTATGTAAAATAAGCAAGCAATTTAAAAAACTCTCAGGTTTATTAAAAAAGCTCCATCTATAGTCATAAACATTACCATTATTAAAACAGTAAGTCTATTACCTTAAGGATCAGAATTTCAGGCTCTCTGGATAACTTGCAGTCGAAGAATATAAACTTGCAACGATCGTTATTTGTTTGTCTGAATGCAGCAATTCCACTCCGGCAGTAATTCTTTTCCCGAGTCGTACAAAGTGAACGACATTTTATCGCCTCCCCGCAGGAACCTTTAGAATAGCGGATAATTTAACCTAAATATGGACTTTTCTGTGAAGGTCGTTATTCATCCTACATCCAGACAAATATCCTGTACGGGCAGCTTAGTCCGTGAAAGCCCTACAAACGCAACAACTGTATTTTATTCACAGGCTGACTAGATAAGTTTCAAAGCATTTTACAAGAGCAGCCAATAGGTGTTTTTAAAATTTCAGAAAGTAACCTTACATTAACACTTACATCACAATCTTGTACAAGAATTATACAAGATGTCCAAGAAGTATGTGTAAAAATTTTAGATGCGTGTAGTTAAAATTATAAAAATATCGATACTAAATTTTTATGTAAGCACTGTCAAAAAAAAATTATTTAGTCAAGCATCAAGGTAAATTGATTTTAGCAAACTGTTCCATAATATGCAACAATTTAAATAAAAAATTTTTCTTTGTAATTACACCCTATTTAAAAAAATATTAATATATTCATGGCTGTTAAAAAAACAAGGACTACAATGGCGGCATTTATGAGCGTCTTTAAAAATTGTTTTGGAAAGCAACAACTGATCCAGACTTCTTTTTAGCTGCGTCATTTCCAATTACCAAACGCGAGGAATAAGATGTTTCGTTCTCAACTTTTCTTGGCAGTTTAAGTTTCTTATGTTTAAACTACATCCATCCTTAGTTATTAACGTCCAGTAAAACAAACAAACATAAAAAATTCATCAAAACAGAAGAAAAAGTAAAAATGATTTTATTCGTATGTCGGATATATTCATGCCAGTTGTTTTAGGAATAACCCATCAACCCGGTGTAAACAAAACCCATAATGACTAATAGATCTTTTTTAATGTCACTTTTAAACGCCGAGTGGTTAAGACAGATCCATTTTTGAACGAATTTATCCATTACTTTTTTAAATCCACTTTCGAAATCGCCTGATGTTCTTATTAATTCGCAAAAAAAAGTTGAAGTATCAAAAGTCTTGACCATGGTATCTTTATGTTTTTAGGGTCGCTGAATCCGAATCTGTGGTCAATTTGACCCCATCACGTCAGGGTCAAGACCATTTCAGGCTCAAATCGCAACCAAATTTATGGGGCAAACTAACACAAACCCGGTTCAGGGGCCCTTAAAAAATAAGGGATAACTTTCAAACCCTTTTTGGGTTATTTTTGCAATTTGAACCCTTTAAATGACCTTTAAACCGGAACCCAAAATTCCCAAAAACTTTTAACCTTTACCCAATTTTTGGGGTCACTAAAAATTTAATTCCTTTATCAGGTTTTTTTTCCCCAAAAGGTCATGGTCAAAAGAAATTTTAAAGGGCAAATCTCCAAAAAAATAATTTTATAATTTGAAAATTCGTATTTAACGACCCCCGAAAACATAAGTTTTTTAACCCTTTACTTTTAAATTTCGAATAATTTTGGGAAATTTTACCCTTTAAAATGCCCCTTAAAAAAGGCCTAATGGGGTCAAACTTGACCCCAATTTGATTCAGCATTAAAAAATAAAAATACCATAATCAAGTTTTTCGAATTGGGCTGTTTAATTTTGCTGATTTAACCTTGAAATGCGCTTGACCCTGGCGTGATGGGGTTAAAAACCCCGGAAATTTGGGTTTCCCGCGACCCCCAAAACCCTAAAATACCAGGAAACCCTTTTTCTTTTAAACATTCTGTATGAAGTAAATAGAAGTTGGATGTTAAATTAAAAAACAAAACACCGAAAATACATTTAAATAATTAAGAAGTTACATTGTATAATAAAATACGCCCTAATAAGCAGGTGCAGTTTATAATTGGTTAGATTTAATCTGGATCAAAGCCAAGGCCTATTAAATCTCATTTATTTATACAATTCCAACAAAAATGAATTTTAAAGTGTCACAAACCATAACGCTATATTCAGACACCTCCGAACAACAAAGGTTTCCCTAAATTTATTTACATTTGTAGATATTTAATTTATCATCCCCATTTTATCTGCGTTTTCCTAAAATCAAAACTAGTCCTCACATCTTTCGCAATTTTTTAAACAACGCGGTAGTAAAACCAAAAAGGTTAAACAAATGTTGGGATGTTTAGACGATGCCTCCAATTTTCGTCAAGTTGGTGTCCCTCCAAAATCTTTGAAAAATAATCCTACAACTTTGGGGTTACCTTGGGATAAATAACATATTTGTCGTTTAAATTTATTTAAATCATTGACGGGATGTCCTCTATCATGCTACTATGCTACTCAAACTTTCTTTGTTGGTGGTGGACCGGTATTTATTTTTCCTTGTCATCCACGAACCAGTTTGTTGTTAGTTGTGGTTAGAAAAATATTGACAGTTAGTTGCTAAACTATAAAACTTAATTGTCTTGCTGAACAAATTGAATGCAAATTTATTGTAAAAATGTATTTTTTTTTAATTTTGACCTCACATACTAATGTTTTGGATAAGGTCATTATCATTATGGTAATTTTAAACAAAGGGTATAATCAATGCTATTTATTCCTAATTATAAATTTATAAATATTATTAAAAAAAAATAAAAAACAATTTAAATCCAACGTCATGTTAAGGCTTGCTTTTTTTCATAAAGCTTCTCTACTTGTGATTCAGTTGATGACAACGCTACTCATAGTGGTTTGTAAATATTAACACTATGGCGATGTTTACTTTTTATTAGGTTTGTTGCAACCCCGAAAAATACTTTTTATTGTACGGTCACGCGCAAACCCCATCAAATAAACCCATTCCAACCGATGGGTTGTAATTGTTCCTAAACCGATGAAAAGCAGAAACCATTTGCGCTTTTAAACTTCATCCTATTAACGACATCGTTAAAAATTCTGATTTACAGAGGTAGTTTAATGGGAACGGCAAAAGAGTTTCTATTGCAACTGCAGAAAGATCGAAATATTCTAACTTTATACTTATCCAGAAAGATGCAATTTAGATACAGAAAAAGATACAGTTATAGTCTATCTCTTCATTCCTTTTAATAAATGGATTTCGAATCTATTTAATAATTCTTGCTAATAAATTTGCTAAATGTGTAGTAATGACATTGCGTAAACAGCCCTAATCACTTAGCATCCTTCATTTATAATTCTAGCCAAATTGCGAAACATGTCATAAATATTTTTTTAACAAGGTTCTTCCATCTATTAAGTTTTCGTTTGTGACCCTTAATTTTGTTTGACTTCGCAAAACAAATTGAGATTCTTTTAAGTTTAGAAGTATTTAGTTTATTAAAAATGGCAAAAATGTCAGTCAAATAAGCTAGTTTTGCCATTTAATTAATATCTACAAATCGTTCCGAAAAAGTTGAGACGAGCTAACCCAAATAATAGGAGGGACAGAGGTAAAAAGTAATTCTATAAATTATTTTATTTTTAAGACAGACTGATATTTTATTTTTTTACTAATTGGTTTTGGTTAGAGTATTTTTTTTAGAATTATGCAAATTTCTAGGCTTTTTTATAGCAATAATCGCGAAACGGCTAGAATACGCTCGCAGACTGACACCAGTTTGCGTAGCACCGCTCTACCACAATTGGAGTTTTGCAAACGTCAGCTTTTTCCTTAATGCCTAAATACAGTTTTTAGGTTGCTTTAATATATTTTTGTAACCTGTAGAGTGAAGGAGTTATTCCTTACAAGATGTAGAAGAGCTAGAATTATATTTAATATCTATACCGGACAAACAAAATTAAGATCATTTATCAAAAATGAAATATGATATGGATTAAAGCTAGAAAACAATAGCAGTGATTTTTTTAATACAAGAAAAAAGAGTTCTTTATTTGAGAATTGGGCAAATCCCACTAGATATGTAAAGTAATTGTTTTCGTCTGTGACAATTTTAGTGCAAATATTAATAGTTTAAAAAGGCATAAAGAAAGGAAATCCTTAAATATTGCTAGGATATGCATTAAAAAATCTTTCCATAACACAGAAGATATGAAGGAAAATATATTTGTGATAAAATATTCGGCACAATATTCTTAATAGTTCCGACGTTTTAATAATTGTTTGCATTATTCAAATAATATTCATCCTATGTTAAACAGTTGCAAAACTATCATAAGCTGCCAATGTTAAAAATTATCAATAATAATATTATTATATATATATAAAATATATATAATATATATATATATATATATATATATATATATATATATATATAATTTATATATATTTATATATATATATATATATATATATATATATATATATATATATATATATAAATATATATATATATATATATATATATATAATAAACAGTGGCCCTCCCTGGCTTCGCAGGGATTGACTCCCGTCCGCACCATACGGATCCCTAACGTTTTTGAAAATATTCTGTCTATTTTTTTCGGAAAATAATTTTCTCAGAACAGTGAAAATTGTTGTGCGATCGACGAAAAAAATCTTTGAAAGCATTTTTAAATTTTTGTTTAAAATATGCCTATAATTATTCTAATTTAGGATATTATTTATGTATAGTATCAATCAAATTAAATAAGAGATTTTTAAACATTTTAATGCAAACTTATCGTGATAAAAGCTATATTTATAAAAATAAAAATAATAAAACCGAATAATTTCGTCATTTCATTTTTGACAATTAATTTGTTTTTGAAAAATACATTGCTGAATAAATGCAAAAGTTCTGTTCATAAAACTGGATTAGGTCATTAATTTATTATTTTTAGATAACCAAAAATAGATCACAACGGCATTGACATTGACCTTACAAATGATTATATAGGTAGTATTCCAACAAATGATAAAAAATAAATTTGCAATATAAATATTTATTAAACATTATCATTTTTTAAATCTTTATCACAGCTTACAAAGGCTTGTATGAAGTCTAAGTATGCTAGCTCCGCCAACGTTCTCTAAAAACTAATATATTATGTAGATATTGCATTTCACAGCACCTTTTATACAAGGCGGTAGTGCCACCATGGACGTTAAACAAATAACTACCTTCGAACTACCCCACAGTTTACCGTGAATTTCGAACCACACACAATAGCACGTGGTGTTCTTTGGCTTTACATTGAACCATAGTGATATATAAAACTGACCCTTGATAATGGTTGTTTAACCGAAACGCGGCGGGTCCTCTAATAAATTAAACCTTTCTAGTGAATATAAGATCTTTTATTTATAATAAATATGAATCGACTTTACCCAGAAGACAAACTTAAAAAATAAAAAAAATTGCCAAAACGTATATATTTAGGCATCAAAAAATCTCCGTGATAGTCTACGATTATTTTACAGTGAGTTCACTCCATACATTTGGAGTAAAGCTATGTTTAGGTTCAATTCATTATACACTTTAAATGGCATTACGATCTCTTTTGTACGCAATTCAACATGGCGCTAAAAATTTCCCATATGTAATGTATATAGAACATCAACAGCACTATAGTTTCCCGATAGTATAGGTATTATACCGGAAACCGGATATTCTGTCATCTGTCGTATTTCTGGAGTAATTTTTAAGCTTTCATACAGAAGTTTACAAAGAAAGCAAAACAGATATTTGCTAATTTATTTTGTGTGATTTTTTTTATTATTTCCTTTTTGTTTTGGTAAGTAAGTAAGTAAGGTTATGTTGGTCTTAGCTGCCTAAAAAATCAGCTAATTAAATTGAGATATGGCTTTTTAAATATGGGAAAAGCACAACTTGGCATTTGAGCTTTTAGGCCTCTGTATAAAAACGAATGTTTTTGTTGCAATTGAAAATGTCGTTGACCTTCATAAAATAATATGGAAATGGCACTGCCAAATGTTGACTTCATTTTAATTAATGTCTAGAAATACCCATCTAATCTTAGCAGTAATAGCAGAAGTGACACTCTACATTAAAGAGACTAAAGTTCTTTAAAACGCTGTTTATATGAATATGCAGAGTTAAAATTGGTATAAGAGCGTATGCTGCAACAATTTTACTTTATATATATGGTTTGGAATCGTAGCTTATAAAGCCAATATCAATTTGTTGTATAAAAGCTCTATAGATATATACGGCTATCCGCTATAAAGCAAAAATTGTTCCAGCACATTTTGCCCTTAAAACTTGGGTCTGTGACATGGGACTACAATAATAGTATATAGTACAAAAAGTTTTGAAAACAATTTTAACACGATTGTGACCGTTTAGTGGCACAAACAACAAGCGAGTGCCATAAGTGACGTGAGTGTGAAACATGCTTTTAGAATGGGTTGTACACTTTTTCTACGGCTGCACTATTTTATTACTTTGACGTAACATTAAAGTAAACTATTTACACTACCCTAAATCAAAAATATACGTTATTTTAATAAAAAGGAAAAAAGAACGGTAATCCGACAACCACAAACCATCGCTTCCTCGATCCAGGTTTACTGAACGTTTACTGGCAATTTAAAGCCTTCTTTTACACATATTTTACACACTCAGAACCGTACGAAAAAAATTATAAAGGTGTATGAAATAAGCCAATTTCAGGTCATGTTTCCTGTGGGTTTCCTGGTGTGGTATTTTGCTTCTTATGACTAATCGTCTTGTGTAAAGCAGTCATAAAACCAGTAGTACTATCTGAAATCTCTATAGGGGTTTAATAATATAAAATAAAACTTGTTGCAAATAGCTCAATTCATCGCCAGTTGCACCAAGAACATATGAACAAATATATAATAAAATACTCAATATTATTGAATTTTTGCCAAATCGTACTTTGATTTCGATTTTTCCGGGATCAGACTCGACATTGCAATTTGAGCAGCTTCCTCCACATCAGCAAAGACATCCAAACTAGATTCCGATATTTTTTGGCTTAAGAAATGTAAAACTTTTTGACACTAGCTATGTCACTAAAGACGTCACTATTAAACAACGTTTAGCAACCGAACTAAATACAGGATTCAAAAAACTATTATATATTTTTTTTTCATTTTCTTGTATTAAACAAAGTTTTATTTAAAATTACAAAAAAAATCTTGTATGGATATAAATAACTATTATCTTAAAAAGGACATAGGGCAAATTTACTGGTTGGGAGCTTTTAAGTCAAAACACTGTTTTCATCAGATCACAGAAGTTGTGCAACTTTCCGTGTGGATAGGATTCATCGGTTCGGATTCCATGGTAACCTGTAGATTTTTTCTGGATGGTATAAACCAGATGCTTATTTGGGGGGATGATAATTCAGCAGTATTAGTTATTAGTATAACTTCCTGGTGGCACTACCGCATTTCGTTACTTGACAGCTAAAAAAATCCATGACCTACGGTACCTAATACTAATGCTTCTTTAATGCCTTTGTGGACGCTACTAAAAATTAAAAAAATCGAGCATTTCTAATTATTTTAAAAATTATTGGATAATTGAAACATTTACTCCACGGCGTAACAAAAAATTTATATCAATTACTGATGACGGGAGGTAATCACATATTTTAAAAGTCTAGTAATTTTATTTTTAGTACGTTCAATGCTAGATAATGGGGTCATTTTTAACATTCATGGTCAATATTCTATATTTTTAGAATTTGTTAATTACAAGGTTTCGTTTCCTATATTTAGTTTTATTTTATAATGATTAGATGTAGATTGGTAGTAGCCGTTTATTATTTTTTTGTAAAAAAGAAATGATGACAGATATATTTAGAGTAACAAAAATTGGTTATGTTAATTAAAATATTACTAAGATGTGCATTTATAATATCACCAATATTGTCCACATAAAACAGAAAACTGCTGTTTGTTTTAGGCAAAATTTAATTTTAGTAGTAGACTCAGCATTACAAATCGTAAAAAATGGCACCTACAAACTATGGAGGATAGAGGGAAGAAGAACTATCTAGGACATCGTCACGTCGTCAAAGCCAAGCAAACTGAGGACCATGAGAGTGAAAGGCTTGTACACATTTCCAATTTTTTTAAGGAAATCGTGGAATCAGCGGTTACAATGGAAAGGAAAGATTACTCTGTAGAGCTTTCTGAGCAATGACTGGTAATTTTACGTATAGTAGTGCCGAACCTTACCAATTCGGTATGTGGCGGTTATGGAGTTATCCGGTTCCCGTCATCACTACCCGTGAGGCACTTCCTTCGGAGGCATACCCTACCGATACGTAGTGGGCGCATTACATTACAGCTCACCGCACCGGGTGCTCCGTTGCAATTCCATTGACTATAACTCCATAACCGTCACGTACCGAACTGGTAAGGTTCGGCACTACTACGTAGAGTTACCAGTCGTTGCTCAGGAAGCTCTACAGAGTAATCTTTCCTTTCCATTGTGACTGCTGATTCCACGATTTTTTAAAAGGAATTGGAAATGTTTACAAGCCTTTCACTCTCTTGGTCCTCAGTTTTCTTGGCTTTGACGACGTAACGATGTCCTAGGTCTAAAAGTCCTCCAGACTCCTTAGCTTCTTCCAACTGCAGATTTTTCGCATGGAGAAGGAGGTAGTGGATATAATCCCACTCCTCGAGTTCTGGTTTCAGCTGTTTCCAGCTTACTTATACCTTATAAGAAGAACTATCTTTGAGATGAAAAAATGTTCGTCAAAATGCATTAAATTAGGAAGGCGCTGCATGGCAACAGGGTAAATTTTAAAAAGCGCGTCAAAAGTAATTATAACCGGATAGAGAAATGAACAACGACGGAAAAACTTTCGTTCCATTTTATAAATATAAAAAATAATTTCATTTCATTATAGAAAATAATTTTTCATCTTTAATTTACGTCCTCTAGGACAAGTTTTTATAACACAAACTTTGCCCATGATTGTGTAAAAAGGATTTTACAATAACACAAAAAAAATATTAAATTTTCAATGTTTAACTATTCTAATTGATTTAACATGACACTTATTTTGGTATATTTATTTTTATTTTATACAACACATCGCATTGTTTTTCAAAATTTGCAACCTGCCTAAAACACCTGCGTTTTATAAAATAGTTGGACAATGGAAAGAAAATGGCAAAATAATGGAATAAAAAGTTAAATTATTTATTAACTGATTTTTTTTTAGTTTTTCTTGTTTCAATATTAAAAATTATATGTTCAAAATATTAAATTTTATTTTTGAACCAAGAAATATGTCTCAATATTTAAACGAATTTACAACGTTTAACATATATTCATCAATATTGATCGTTATATTTTAAGTGTCTATGTTTAATCCCATTACCATTCATTTAGTTTAGGAAATATTTAATTTTATTTACTTTTAGACAATTCGATCATAAAATCAATTTTGAAGTTAATATCTCTAGGCTTTCTTAATATTTTTTCCTTTTATATAAATTAATGCATCATCAGCAAATATTTAAATTTAACATTTGTTTAAAACTAATGGGATGTCGGTTATGTTTAAAGTAAAATACACCAATATTGGTTAAAATTATATTTAATTTTGGTTTTTTGTGATCCGTAACCTAAATAATTTTAAAACCATTTAAATTCTTTACTTCTGATACCATAATATTTTTTCAAATAAAATTTCTCTGCTAATTGTTTCAAAAACCCCTTTAGATAAAGAATGTAATAATCTATCGCTAGATTTAACACTTTTCAATCTTTAGTTATAAAATCTAATGGGTGATGAGAATTTATTTTCCAAACAGTACAATTTACCAAAATTATGTTATTGGTTAAAAATAAAATATATTTAATTTTGGTTTTTTGTGATCCGTAACCTAAATAATTTTAAAACCATTTAAATTCTTTACTTCTGATACCATAATATTTTTTCAAATAAAATTTCTCTGCTAATTGTTTCAAAACCTCTCTTAGATACAAAGATACTGTAATAATCTATCCTTGTAGATTTAACCCACCTTTTCAATCTTTAGTTATAGTTTGAATGGCAGTTGCATGAGAATTTATTTTTCCAAAACCAGCTTGACAATTTACCAAAATTATGTTTTCATTTGGTTAATACAATATTTAAAATTATATTTAATTTTGGTTTTTTGTGATCTGTAACCTAAATAATCTTGAAACCATTTAAATTCTGTACTTCTGATACCATAACATTTTTTAAAATAAAATTTCTCTGCTAATTGTTTCAAAACCTCTCTTAAATACAAAGATACTGTAATAATCTATTTTTGTAGATCCAACCCACCTTTTCAATCTTTAGTTATAGTCTGAATGGCAGTTGCATGAGAATTTATTTTTCCAAAACCAGCTTGACAATTTACCAAAATTATGTTTTCATTTGGTTAATACAATATTTAAAATTATATTTAATTTTGGTTTTTGTGATCTGTAACCTAAATAATCTTGAAACCATTTAAATTCTGTACTTCTGATACCATAACATTTTTTAAAATAAAATTTCTCTGATAATTGTTTCAAAACCTCTCTTAAATACAAAGATACTGTAATAATCTATTTTTGTAGATCCAACCCACCTTTTCAATCTTTAGTTATAGTCTGAATGGCAGTTGCATGAGAATTTATTTTTCCAAAACCAGCTTGACAATTTACCAAAATTATGTTTTCATTTAAAAGGTTAAAAAATTGTTGATACACTACTTCTAGTAATACTTTTCAATGTTCCATAAAATTTTATTGATCTCATCTCATTTCATTTCTTTAAATTTTTGGGTTAAAAATAATGTTAAATAAAGAATTCGAAAAGATAAAATAAAACTAAAATTTTAATAATATTAAGGTAATATTACTGTTAAAGATATAGAAAATAAACAATAGTCGACTGCAAGACACGCTCTAAAATATTTTAGTTGCGTGAAGCAAACAAGTTTATCAGCAAAGTCTGCAGACACTGATGTCCTGAACTATATTTTTAATTTATAAAATGATAGGTCTGTTTGTTATTTAGAAATGGTGTACACTATTTTACACCTTTTTTATATCAGCGCTCATATTAAAGGTGAATTTTAGGACTAAGTGTGTTTAAAAAGTGTACAATAATGGAAACTATTATTGTACACTTGAATAATAAACAGACCTGATATTTGTAAATAATACAGTAATTTCTTACTTTGTTCAGTAAATGAAATGAAATGTGACAGATAACTCACGCTATTCTTTTTTAAAAAATATGGTTTCAGTATGAACCTAAGATCACTTATAATTAGTAGTACTAACGTTTCACCCAAACAATTGTGAGCTGTTCTAATGATCAAGGCAGATAACCATTAGAATCAAGCAAATAAAAAATTATTTTAGTATTTAATTTTTTTTTCAATTATAAATAAGTTTGTTGTGCAGACCCCCTTATATGTTTAACTGATTTACGTAGAGTTTGTTCACTACAATTTCGATGCTGCTAAATATATGGTCAAGACTGAGTTTTCGACCACATGTAAGAGTTGAAGTAAATCCTTCATTTTCAGCATTTTGCACTATTTTATAAGTATAGATTTGAGCAAATAAAAACGAAAGAGTAAATTTTAAAGCGAATATCACTTATTATATATTTAACAACGGTTACAATCTATAGACACTGTTTAATACAGAAAAGTTTAGTGAGCTAAGATGCTTAAAAATAAAAAGGACTGTAGCACAAAATGAAAACAAGGATTTGGCTATCCCCGTTTTTTCCAGGATAATTATTATACTTTTTCTATTCGACTAGCACTAACTAATTTTAATAATTTTAGAAAATTCTGAAGTATCAATCTTAGATGCGGCATGTGACCGTAATAGAATAGATTATAAAATTTATTCAACTTTAACATTTTACAAATTTTATCCTTATAAATTTTTGTCCGTCCAGAATCCTTCTAAACAAAAAATGCAGGACCGACCTGACTATGCACTGGAAATATCTTTGCTTATGCAGCCGTGTCCAGAGTTTTTAAATAAAATTCTGTTCATCGATGAGTCTTCATTTACTATAGCGGGAATATTTAATCGCAAGAATAAACGTTATTGGTCTAGGAAAAACCCTCATCCAATTCAGCAACATAACAATTTTATTGGTTCCATGGTTTTCTTGATACTAATATAAAACTTTCTTGGAATGTTTCGAAAATTTAAGCTAAAATATCTTAAAAATGGTTTACCCAAATATCAATAATGTATATATATTTGAAATCAGAAAAAAGTTCTTTCGTTTTAGCGCATAATATACTGGGTGTTACATTTAAAAAAGTTGAAGTTGCCTATATTTTACCTTTTTTTAAAGCGATTTTTTTTACTGGTAATTTTAAAAGATAATATGGAAAAAACTACAGTTTTTATATAAAATATTTTCAAAAACAAAGGCCCCAGATGCCACGTAAATATAATCAAAGACCCTGTACCTTGTCGAGTTTGGCGCCTCAGGTATTCCTTCCTTCTCCTGGCGATACCTACATATATGTTATCAGATCAATTTATCTTACACCGTCCGTAAGTTGGTTTATCAGTATCCTTGTGGCGGTGGTAAACTTACACGAAAAGCCTTTAATAAACTGTTGTTTCGTTTCCTTCCTTCCACGATACTTTAATCCATTAGCTGCCGAATTTAGGGTCTATCCAGTTTTTGTAGGAGGCTCTAGAAATATTACCAGAAATCTGGCATACCGGTTTTAATACAACAATTTTCTTCTATTTGGGGTTTTTGATTAGCCTGTTTGCCTCCACATTTATCTAGGACAGATGCTGGTCCCTAGAATGTCCTATTGAATATGCTATCCTTTAAAATATTGACCTTTGAGGTAGTCATTAAACCATACTACCACAAGTAATCTTATTTGTTGTATATTTGGATTTACATTAATTTATCTATAAAATTATTGAAGATAGACACGTGTTATGACGATGTGGCAAGAAGCGCATAATTGGTACTTTTTGCAACCACTAAGCGGGATACTTAAAACATAAACATTTCAATACTTTTTGACCCCACAAAGATAATTGTTGGATCTCTTAAAAGAAAACATGTATTTCTCCTTAGATAATAAACCGACTTTTAGAAACATGGTGCCAGTCTTAAATTTTTCTCGCCTTTATTAGCAACATGTTTTCCAAAACATTGCAATTTACAGTATAAGATACATTATATAGATGTTAACGTGTGATCTATGAGATACACGGTCATCAACTTATTTAGAATGCAAACAATATTCAATTAGCAAATATTTTTGCGTCTTATCGCGTTAAGGTTATTGGCCGATAGTAAAAATAGTATGATAAAATATTATCCATGCATAAATTAACAAACTGTTTATTAAATAAGTAATTAATCTTGTCAGTCTAAGTGTCGACTCAAATTATTTTCTCATTTGCAAATTGTAATTTTTAAAATGAAATCATTAACCCAACATAATATTTAACATACAATTTATGAATAAGTTCGCCAATTAAGCTGTTGGCATATAATGCATTACTGCACTTCGATTTATTTATTATTTCTGTTACCCCACACAAAAATACCTTAACACATTGTTAATTACCATGAGGATCCCCATGATATTTTTAACCTTATGGTAAAAGGAACTTTATATTTGTATTGACTGACAGCTAAGTGATAAGACAACTTTAGCCTTAAATAAATGACTTCATTTCTGCATGCAATGGCGAAAAGTCTTCAGAAAAAATAATAGATTCTTAGTGTTTACCACTAAAAAAAGGCAAATTTGCAAATTTTAAATCGAGAATCAACAGTTACTCTTTGATGGATTTATTATTTATTTAGTACTTCGTTTAATTTCTACTGTATTTTCTTTGATTCGTTTTTATTTCTTTAGTAATTTTAATTCTGATATCGTAACCAGTATTATTATACAGGATGATTCAAAAAACATATTTCATCGCTTACTGGGATATTCCTTGGCCAAAAATAAGACAAAAATAGTCCCATTTTTAAGATACAGAGTGTGAAACAGTAATTTTCGTAGTCGGGTTTTTTAATTTAAATGAAACTTGCACAGTTGGAATATTAACTGAAATACACCTTCTGATGATAAACATTTTTTACTATTATGGACCAGTGGCGTAGCCTCCGGCAATTTTATTTTTTTTATCATTATTTCGTCAAAACTTTTGAGTATTAGTATTATTGATAGTATGGTACATGATTCCTATTGTCTACTTAGTTTTACATAAAACAGGTGCTCTTAAATTAACTTAATAAACCCAACGGCTTTCGAGATATTAGATTTTTAAACTTGCATGGTACAAAAAGGGTAATATTTAAAATTCATAACAATACTAATTTTACAAAAAAAAATCCATAAAAGAAGAATTAAATGCATGTATTTATGCATCAGATATTCTTTTGTAAAAATTATATTTGTCTTTAATTTTAAATGTTATGCTTTCCGTGCAACCAAAGATAATACTACTACGGATAAGATGAACCATTCAATGCTATATTTTTGATACCCCTAATTGACTTTGGCTAACGCGAGCCGATGTCCATCGAGAGATTTTCGCGCTATCCTTGAACGAAAGTTAAACAGTGTTGCCGACAGGCCTTTACTATTGGCGTGATGAAACGCGACTAGAAAAAACACAATCCGTTTTGCCGCCCGCTTTCGCTACTTCGTGTTCCGAATAAGGTACAAGCGACAGACATTGACAATGTCGCACGTGGTTTCGTACCTCGATTCGCTGGGGCAGGGGTTACCGACTTAATTTTATTCGCATTTACGGAAGCATTGATATCTTCGAACTGATTCAAAACGCCCCATTTAAATGAACCATCTATTCGTAGTAGTATTATCTTTGGTGCAACGCAAGTCCTTAAAGATAGCTTATCGGTAATTCTAGAGTACCATTTTTATATAAAACAAAGCAGAAAATCAGAATTATGTACCAAATTATCAATAATATTAATTCTTATAAAGTTACGACGAAATAATGGTAAAAAAATTGATAAAATTGCCTGAAGCTACGCCATTTCTCGATAATGGTAACAAAAGTTTATTACCAGAAGGTGTGATTTAGTCAGTCTTCTAACTGTGCCAAGTTTCATTCAAATCGAAAAACCCGATTTAAAAATAAAAGGAAAATCACCACTCAATTTTTTTTTCTTTTAAACCATTTATCTTAAAAATAGAGCCGTTTAGATGGCATATGTTTTTAAATCAATAGGGATATTGCAGGGTGAACCAAATTTTTGATAACAATCTTTGATAATGGATACAACACTTTTCGTCAAACTATGTCAGCAAATGATTCAGTTTTAAGATACGGGGTGTTTTATCTTAGGTCATTAAAATGATGTGTTCCAGATATATTCGAAGCTTAAAATAAGATGTAAAAATTGTTCTTTTTTTATACAATAATTTATTAGTTTATTTTTAATTATTTTCTGTGGTGAAGGCTAGTTTTAACGTTCTAAATACAAAATAATACAATACGTATTGTATCGCTGTTCCCAATAAAATTTTTGATAGAAATCCATGCCAAAACGATGCATCCCATCGAGATATAACAAAATTAACTTAATTACATAAAAAAGTACTTTTTTATTTGGCTTTAGAAAATTTAATCTGACCGCTTCTGAGGAATTTTCGTTAAAAATAAAAAATTATATTTTTTTATTTATTACCTAAACTTTATTAACTTTATTTTTTTTATAAATGTAACTTTTACTGTTTCAACTACTCGTACATTTGGAAAACACCATTTTGATACTTTTAAATATTTTCCTCTATATCTCGAAACTAAATTCATTTTTATGGAAAGTTTTTTTAATAATAAAAAAAGTTTTTCTGCCAACTGTCAGTTTGTCATCAAAAACCTGTAGATTTAGTCCAAAAAGGCAAAAGTTTTTTTTATGTCCAATTGGATTTGAACCTAAAATCGTCCGTTTTTTAGACTATTGCTTTAGTCATATGCTGCACTAACCATAATTGTTACACAGCAAAATGAGAAATACGATGCTCAGAATGGTGTGTTTTGTACATATTCATTTTAAATTATTCATATCATTTAAGTATATGCTGATCAAAATTTGAAGGCCTTTTAGCACTACTTTATCTGTTTTTTTAAATACCAAGTATCCAACAATATAAACATATTTACCTATTTAGTCAGTCATGGTTCGACATAAGATAAGTATGTTTTTGTTTTAGTACATTTTCATATATTCTAGAGTCCGCAGATTTTTTAATTTCACACAAGTCTCCCTCCAAGTTTCGGAGGCGTCCGATAATTTGATTACGGAAAGCCGCCATTCTGTTAGGGGTATCAATAATTGGATATATTGAAACAAAGCTACTGTTAGAAGATGTTCTCGAGTGTGGTTCCAAAAAAGGTGAAATCGACAGGTTAGACGCCAAAGGTAGACCACAGCACACCAGAATCTTTATTTAAGGTTTTTAACCATTAAAGATTGATTTTCCAACATTTTAGCTTAAAGCCTTGTTCCCAGAGCTATGCATTGTCGTCAACGACACCATCTTGAGTAGCCGAAAGTTTTCATCATTACTTTAAACCTTCACCAAAGTTTAAATCGTTGTAGATGAATTGTATAATATAAAACTTTTGTGTAAGCCTTTATCAAGTGACCACGCGTTTTGGAAGCTACAGGGTTTGACGGAAGACAACCGTTGTAGGCGCGAAAAAACGTGTTTTTACTCTCAAAGACAAAACGAAAATTTACCCTGCCATCTGCCGTGAGAGTGTTTTTGACGTTTGGGGTGATTTTTAGGGCTCTTTAATTAATTTACACATGATAGCGTAGTCTGCGGTGCTTAAAGTACATAATTTGTAAAAGAAAAAACGGCCCAGGCAAAAACCGGTTATATTTACTTTGTAAATACTGGTATTCACTTAATAAACGTTGAAGATAGTTATTCAACCGAAACGTTGAGATCTATAAAGAAATAAAGGCAACAGAAGTTTATGAAAATAGTATTTTCAAAATCTCAACATTGTCTAGTACCTGTAAACAAAATATATTTTTGCTTAATAATAGAAAAATTTTAAATCCAAACTCAATCCTGTTTTTTTTCACTGCTCTTGCTAGTTAATCTGTTATGGACACGTTTAAAATTTGTTATGTAAATAAAGCTAATAGTTTGGTACAAATTTAATACGGTTGGTAACATTACATGATAACTTCTGGCATAGCTGCCCGTGAGATTCAAAGTCACTTTACGCCAAGAAACACACATGACCAGCTGCATCTTTTACGTATATAGTCACGCGGCCGCCTGACGGACCTGACCCGACATCACTATGTAAATGTTAACGAGGCCCTAGAAGGCTCATTATGTACCAAGGCAAATCATAAACTTTCACAGTAATACTTTATTAATGATTCTGTATTGACCTCTCATGTATCTTAGTCTCACGATCTATCCGTGTAAAAATAAAACCATCATATTTATCTGGGAAGGTAATATTTCAAGTCCAGTCCTGCTTTCTATTCGATAAATTAAGTTTATAAATGAAAACATTGTCTCGTCCGCCATGTTTAAATGTATCATGCCACCAACAAATGACATTTTGGTATTGGTGCGCATTACATTTCAAAAATAAAAATAACCTGACCCGAAATAAAACCAAGTTTTTAATAGGGGAATTTATATTCCTCACGTAGACGATTAAAATGTATTTTTAAATTTTATCTAAATTGTACCATAAATAAAGTTTAATCGTTGACCTACGGTAATGTAGTTAAATAATTATAGGAAAATATTTTTATAAATGATTCTTAAACGTTGTTTAGAATAATATGGCTATACAGGGTTATTTATATTAAATGTCGACGTCTAGTTACTTTATTAATAGCAAAATTATAAAATCTTATAAACTGGAAAGTAAGGAGCATTTTTAAGCCATTTAGGTCTGAAAACTCCAAAAAACAATTGACAATAGTGTTTTTGAGTGTAATAGTTAAGTTATATTTCTCTAAATGGAACACCATGTATATGTATCTCCATTAAAAAGATCTTTTAATAAGCTTTAAAAAACACTACCGTTGAAATGTTACTCTTTACTAGTTTCGAAAATATGGGCATTTAAATCTGAAACACAATTTTTAATTTCCATATTATTTACAGCGATTTGTTCTTGTTTCGTATACTCACGATTTGTATACCTCAAACATTTCCCCCAAAGATTCTTATTTCGTACACAAAATTAATTATTCAGTTTTCGACATCTCGTTTCGTACACCAACAAAAAAAAAAATATATATATATATATATATATATATATATATATATATATATATATATATATATATATATATATATATATATATATATATATATATATATATATATAAAATATATTGGCCAAAAATTATAGATTAGGTCATGGCAGAATTGGGGCCTAAACGGAAAAGTTTACTGTTCCTACTCTTAGTGATTTATCACGTCTAAAATATATTTGGGAAAAATAAAAAGCCGTTTTAACTAAACAGAACTAACATGACCGACCAGAACTGAGGGATTTTAAATTTTAAATTATTCCTCAGTAGAAATTATCAAAATTTTAATAATCTTCAATATGGTGGAAAATAAAAAGCCGTTTTAACTAACCTCAACTAACCATGACCGACTAGAACTAAAGGGAAAATATACAACCGTATTTCAGGAGGAAGTTATGGCAATAGCCAAAGCCATAGAATACTGCCGTAGTCCTTAGTAGAAGATACAGGGAAAAGATAACCATATGTACTGACAGTAAGGCATGATCAGGGCGCTAACAAATACAGTGCACAGATCAGAACTTACGAATAAATGTTGGGAAGCAAATAATAAACCAACAAAAACCGCCAGAGTCATCCTGCACTGGGTCCCTGGACGCAAAGGGACCCGAGAATGAAATGGCTGACAAACTCGCCAATTTAAGTGCTGAGGAAAATAGACCTGAATATACCGTGGGAATCTCTTATAACACGGATATGACAGAGATAGCAACATGGATAGAGAAACGGTTCGTTGAGAACTAGAAAAACACAAAAGCAGATAATTAAAGGCTATTATTGGGCCAGACCTATGAAAGGACCTAGCGATGAGCATAAAGGACTTCAATAGGGTGCAAATGAGAAACCTGACAGGCATACTGACAGGTCATTGTAGAAACAGACACTATCTCAACAAGATAGGAAAAAGTGATACAAGTACATGTAGATGGTGTGAAGAGGGAAGAGAGGACGCCATACATATACTTAGAGATTGCCCGGCACTGGGGCACATCAGGGGAAAATGTCTAGGAACGGCATGGCTGGACCTAAATGACATAAGATTCCTACCACTAACAGGACTCGCATCACTAGTGAAGAAATTGGGGCTGTAGTAAGCAAAATGACAGCGCCATATCAGTGTAAAGGGAATGCATACATAAGGGACAGTTCAGGGTTACGGAACCTGTGTATGCTTAAGGGTTGGTGTAGGGCATAATGGGCTTAGGCCTCAGTGCTCAGGGCCCCAGCGAGGGAACTCACCATGCTACGATAGATAGAACATGGAAAACTGACATTTGCATGAAATATTTTAATAGAAACATTTTGGTGATTTACCCGAAAATGCTTTCAAAATTTTTTTACATTACTAACGTAATAAAATCAGAGAACTTTTACGCTATATTATCTCAACGGCACACATACTGAAATTTGTCGCGCTTTTGCGACCTCCAAGGCTTGACGTACCACCCATTTCATTGGTCTATTACCTTGACGCGCGCGTGGCGTACTCTCACGACGCTCCTACTCCTTTCCGCGACCGTCTGACCCTTTGGTGCCGTTCGAAGGGCCCAAGCTCTTATTGGATGCATCGTCTCGCTACGTAATCTGTAATCACAGAGTTATGCAGTCATCAACTCGTTTGTATGTTTTAAATAATTTTAGATTGTTAGAGGGGTACCAAGAATTGAATGTTTGTCGCGATATGTTTCGGATTTTAGTAAAGCGGTGTTGTCACGATTAAAAGGGAAATTTACTGTTTTAATTTAGATTTTTATTATTTTATAAAAATTTAAAAGGAATGTTTAGATAACTTTTATCTTAAAGATAGTGGCCGACTTGCTACCGAAACGTTGAGTTTGTTTTAGGCAATCTGTAAGTTCGTAAAGGTCAATCGATTCTGTGCCTGTAACCAGTACCGAAACGGCAGGTACCCAAAGAAGTTTTGTACATGAATCCGCCACAATATTGTAAATCAAATCTGCAATAATGATAATAGGGGATTTCACAAGAAAGCACTTAAGGTATCTAGAAATTAGGCTTTATACAAGCGTTCTTGAGCTGTCATAGAGATAAAACAAAGGAAAATAATCAATTATATTAAGTTATATCTCCTTTGCGTATTTTTGATGCCAAAAAAAATAAAAATCGCAATAAATTAAAATGAAAAATGGGTTAAATATTTCTTGTTGGTTATCCGACGATAAAAAAAATTAAATGTAGGAATCAAGAAGTTGCCTCTTTTCACTATCTTTTTGTTTGTGTTTTAAGTTAATTAAATCCATAGAATTTTGTTTAAAAGTGTATCAGTAAGCATCCAGGAATATCAACTCTCATTTTTATCCAACTACTACCCACGTTTAAGAGTTTTAAAGGACAACTTGTAAAACTTTTACTTTACTCCTCATAAAAAAACATATATCCTACAAAATAAGTTTAATTAATACGTTTTTTTTATCATTTTAGCTTTAGTGACTGAACTTTACCGGGGGTTACGACCGACACCTTTAAAAAAACTAAGCAAATAACCACTTAATGTGTACATTAAAACATACAAGCATTCAAAAGCAATGCAAATATGCAAAAATCAATTAAACAATCAAAAACGTTTCTTTTGAAATTTGTACAGATGGTTTTATGACTATTTGCACAGAGGCTTCCCTTTGATTGACGTAACGTTTAATATTACCTGTTTATGGAGTCAAAGTTTACAGAGGGTTCTGTACACTTTGAATTATTCGCGACTTGACGTGTGTAAATATTATTAATTTGTCGGTTTAAGTGCTATGAACAAAGGTGCGCTGTAAGATTTATTTAGAAAGAAGCCATATAAATCTCAAACGGTCAATAAATTAAAAAAACACCTATGCAACCAAGCTCGTCTTCACCGTATAAGATTCTTGAAAACGCTTTTTTACGACGCTTTTATTAGCTTCACCTGTATGTATCTATGTATCTATGTAACGGTTAACTTAATATTTAGCAATTTCAAGAGATCTGATTAACTTAAAAATTTGTATAGAGGTCAAGAGCTGATGACAATACAATTATTTCATAACTTCGTTTCAATGTCCTAATCCTAGAATCATCAGAATAAAAAAAATAAAAAAACACTTTCCCAAAATTACAATACTTGGTGAATATGCAAGGCTAAAATAGAACAAAACGCTTTCTACAAGAATTCAGGCTATTGGCAACAAAAGCTTTCTTTTCGAAGAAAGAGTTTTTCACTGACCTTTATGTGGAGTGATCTTTGGGGTTTTCTTTTTTCATATGAAATTGTTTTATGACCCGTTGGGCATAATAGATTTATTAACAAATATAAGATAAATTTCGAGGCTCTTGATTAAGATTACTTATGATGTTGTTTTGGGAGTAAAAAATAGTTTATAGTTTAAAAAAACTAAAAAGACACGCTTTTATAACAAACCTAACTAAAAAGTAGAAAATAACCATAATAGTAAAAAAGCGTTCGTGCAATTTACTGTATTTTCATAATAACTTTAATTTTGTAAATGGTTATCAATAAAATAATTGTATCATTTAATATCAAGCATCCCATGCCTTTTTACTTTAATTGATTATTTTCTACTCTTAGTTTAAATTATAATTTATTTAAACAATGCTTGAATTAGCACGATAAATTATGTAGTAGGTATGTAGGCATAACTCTCTTTATATTAAGTGTATAAAAAAGGATAAAAGAGGTAAACACTTATTATTTATAATATTTTCTTAAACATTTAATATCAAATCCCATGCCTTTTTACTTTATTATTATTTTCTTCTTAGTTTAAATTATAATTTATTTAAACAATGTGATCGATAAATTTTAGTATATTAGGCATAATCTCTTATATTAATGTATAAAAGGATAAAAGATAAAATTATTATTTATAATATTTTCTTAATAATATCCGAAACATCTGGGCATATTTTTAAAGCATATTCAATAATCAAATATAACTATTTTTGAAAAATTATTCAGAAACGCAATTATCGGAAGTCCATATTTTTAAAATAGTTAAAGTGAATATAGGATATACTTAACCAAATCATATTTAATTTAAAAGCTCATCGACGGCGCTACATCTATATTCATATAAATAATTATGTATGTTTTACATTTCAAAACAAATTTAAAAAATATGAAATATGGTTATTTTATGAACATTGGTTTTATTGGGCTGTATACCATATTTCTAAAATATACAAGAAATTTTAAAAAGCAGGTAAATATCAAAAGCGTAATACCCTGTAATAACGTTATGAATCGTTTAAATGTGACGTTTCCAGGAAAAGTGATCGGCACAAATGGGGATCTAGATGGCCAGCAAGGTCCCCGGATCTGATCTGATCGATGAACTTTTATTTATGGGACTTCTTATAAAATAAAGTCTACAAGGAACCAAAAGAAGGCATGGCTGACCTGTACAACAAAATGTATCCTAATATAGCCGCTATTAATCGAAATACCCTATTGATAGTTTGCAGAACCGAATTATTATACCAATTTGCTTGTGTTGTATGAAAACGGCCATAATTTTAAACACCTCATTGGACCTTATTAGTAAGTGTTGGGTATTGTTCTAATTTTCAATAATTTTGTATAATTAGTTAACAATTATTAAAATAATAAATAAAATAATAATAAAAATACTCGTCCATGTTGGATTTAGCAAAAATTTGATCAAAAATTAAGACCCACAACATTTAAAAGTTTCAGTGATCGGAAAAATTCTTTGCACCGTGGCGCCACCTACATTTTGTGTTATTTAAACGCATTTTTGACACAGTTTTGAGGTCGATCATAGAAGCTAAAAACTGACGTTTACAGAATTTAAATGTCACCTTTAGTTTTCGAAATTATTGGCCTGTGAGTTTTTATTGACACACCCTGTATAATGTTTAGAAGGAGCCTGTGTATTTAATTTTTATAAGTATTATAAATAAATTAGTGTAAGTTTTTTAGTTTAACTGGCAATTATTGTATCTTTTTAAATTAATGTTAAATAAAGTTTGTCAACTTTTGATCAGATGTAAATCTATTTATTTTTTTAGTTTTTAACTAAAAAACTATTTATTTGTTGCTAGGGAACGTTTCTTATTTCTTTTCTGTTCCTGTCCTAAAATACTTTAAAAATATATATATTTTTTAAAACGTTAACAATAAATGGATTTATTTTTATTATTAAATATCTAATAGTGTTTTGTGTTTTAAACACAGTACGAATCATAAATTTATACAATTTTTTTAAGAAGCCAAGAATGTATGGCAATTGTGATATACAGGGTGTCCAGAAGTAATGGGACACTGAGCAACAGCAGATTCCTTAGGACAAAATAACGCAATTAACGTAAACTTGCCTTATCCCAAAGTTGATAATAACTAAGATACAGGGTGTCAAACTTTTAATTTTGTTTTAGTTTTTTCGTAATAATTTCTCATTTTAATGACAGAGGTACAAAATTGGGGATTAGGGGGTTCTTTGAAGCGAGAAATTCAAATTCGTCCATACTTTTGATGTTGCTGGTAGAGGGCGCCAGCTACGGCCTATCCCACTTGTTTCAGATGGCATAACTTTTTTAAGCTATAGTACATCTGACTAGATATACCTCAGATGGAATAACTTTTTTAAGCTATAGTACATCTGGCTAGATATACCTACACGGCCCTGGTCTTTTACTTAAACCAAAAATTCAGATTATTAAAATGCGTATCCATTTAGCGTGGCTTTTGTGAGCGGCGTGTCCGTTATCGTTGCCGCGGAAAGCGGATACTAAACAAGTGTGCGCGGCAGGTGCCTGCACTGCCGTGGTCAAACCAAGCTAATTGAATACTCACATTTAGATTACCACAACCACAAAAAACAGAAAAAGAGGTTTTTTTATATTCTCATTTAAGTTATGTTTTTAGTAAGCAATACCTTAGCTAGGGTAAATTACTGAATCACTTTCGTTTAAAAATCAAATTGCTCTCTGATAATAATATGGTACATTAGATTGTGCCGTTTTATTGTTTTTTAGTATTGTAGCCATTTAAGGGACCTGATAATAAAATAACTCTTTTTTACACTAAGTTAAAGATCTAAGATTGATACAGTGGTTTGTTTCGTAACATGGCATTCCAAAAAGATATTACCTAGCTATGCTGTTTATCACTGCATGAAATGTATTTATAGTTTGGTTAATATGCAAATGTATACCTTAGTTTCCTAAAAAAAAGGTGGTATCTTTAGCACCTTATCTAAATGAGTTGAAACTGTAAATAATATAGAAAAATGGCAATGTTTGCCATAAAAGATATAATTTTGAAACTTGAAATGCATATATAAAGTGTAAATGAGCACCTTGTCATCTAAACGGATTTTAAATCATTGATTTATTTATTTGTTTATTATCAACGGTATACACCACTTTACATGTTTATATAAATATTATATTAATCTAAGAAGTCTAAGAAGCTAACTTCCCTATCTAAGTAAAGAATTACTAATTATCAAAAGAAGAATATTCAGAACAAATACTTGTAATATTTGACTATAAGTTACAAAGAAAAATTTACAAAAATAGACATTTCATTAAGTTACATGCACATTATTAGTATTATTACAACGGTCTTTCAAGAGGATTCTAAATTGATTCAATGACCCATGTATATCAAAATTTAACTTGTCAAAATTACGCTGCATTCTCGATATTGGATTATGCATACCAAATTTAGGATAAAATAAGAGATTTGAACGCGTCTTGTGGAAGTCCAAAAATTGTAATTTGCTACGCAGATACTCACAGTGAACTGAGTCAACCACTTATAAACAAAAAGCACATTTCAGCATAAAGTCTTCTATTCTCTAAGCTATCCATCTTTAGTATTTTTATTATTATGCATTATGCAATATGGGACAAACAATGGAGCATAATAAAAACATTGCAACTGTAGTGTATCAGTCAGAAACGTCCGACACTTTTCTAAAAATCTTAAGATCATCAGCGAACATTAGGAAATTGGTTTTAGATAAAAACGTTTTAATATTATTAACAAATAATAAAAAAAGTGGGCCACACTGGGCGAGCCCTGTGATACCCCTACACAATAATTACACAGAAAAAATAACTCTAAGTTAGTTTGTATGCAATAGTAATAAGCCAGGAAAGTTTATATATCAACCTGACTATTTTAAATTTTTGTGAGTTTTAGTAAAAACATGCATGTTATATGTATATAGAGGAAAGTGTGCAGTAAAATAAAAAAGTGGATTTTCAGTAAAATGATTGGTATGTTGTACGATTAATTAAAGCAGTACTAACTACCAACAAAGACGCAAGAAACCTGGTGAATTTTTTCTGCACATTTCTAAGAAATATTTGCGTTTTTAACTAAAAGTTTTTGGTTTATAAGACATTCAGTCGGGAAAAAAACAATCTTTTACTTCGATGTTTTTTATATATTAACCCAAAGCTCTTTTTAAGCCATTTCACCATAAAAATATTACTTTATTAACATTGAATCAATCCAAGAATTTTTCAATACCAACTTTAAAAAAAGTAAAATTACCTTTTAAAAACAATAATAATCAAATAACGGACATTAGATACTTTTAAGATTTCGAATTCCAGTTAGAAAAGAAACTTTTAAATGAATTAGAAGCGTTGTTTGGCAATAACCATGCCATGGTGCCCATTGTAAAACCAGAAAAAAAAATTACATTCGAAATATAGTATTTACAAACATATCGTCTACACACATTTTGATATTAAAGAGATAAAATAATGTTTACCCTTATTTATTTAGATATGTTTCTACTATTATAATAAAACTTTTCTATATTTGTATATTTGTAGAAAGTATTTTTGGATAACCATTATATATATTTTATTGCTTACGTCAGTATGTATCACTTTTCCTGGTAAATTTGCAGAAGGTATGCTTCTGGATGTTAAAGACGAACTCTCCTAATGCTTTTTGTTTAAATAAAATAATAATCACTTTCTTTGGGAGGCGTTGGTGCTCTATATCACTTTAGACATTCTATTTACACAAGGAATTGTAAACACTTCAACTTTACACTCAAAATTTCTTTAGATACATCTCCAAAAATCCTATCTTTTTTAATGTTTTTCTTTAAAGAATACAAAATTGTAAAACAAGTAAAACTCTTTACCACGTATAATTGTTACCAAAGATTTTATAAACACCACTTGTGACGACTTCCATAGAAATTATGAAAGGCGAGAGGATAAAAACGACCCCTCGTTAATCAAAAATTTTACCTGAAGTTTGCTACTGTCGATATAGCTCATACCGCACCCTTTTGTTAAAAGGGGGTTTTATCGGTTTTTCTATTCCAAATTTATTTTAGTACCCTCAATAAAAACGTATATGTATTTTAACAATATTATAAAAAATACCCACGGATCTTACTTTTCCGCAGAAAATGTGTTTTATACGATTAGAACTATTTTGCCTAATTAAAAGTAATACGATATTAAATGTAGCTGTTCTAGTGAATGTTGTGACATTTAATTAACAAAGATACTAAGGAATCTTGACTATCCATAATAAAATAAAAACAGTTCAGTATCAGACCCACAGTAAAAAGTAAGGTTAAAAATATATTCTTACTCGGCAATTAGAGCGATCCTCTACAATTCTTACACTCTAGATAAATACAGTTAATACGGGGCTATCCATATTTGGTAGGGACTTCGATGTTGGCCGAGACCGTATCAAAGCCATGGACTTATTCAAAAAGGAAATATATTTCAATGCCCATTTAGATGCTACAAAATACAATCCCAAAATCCAGATATCACCGGTTTCTGCCAGGGCCTTTTTTGTCTTAACGAGTTTGTACTCTCCACCGCCGCTTGATCAACATCACCACGTGTGCTTCCAAAAAAAAGTTTCATAGGAAACCATCCAAAAAACGAAACTACACTTACACGAGACTCTTAATGGCGGGTTGTGTTTCTGCTTGGTCCTCGAGGATTAAACATGCTTTTTCCACTCCTCCCGCGGCTGTTTTTCGGAAAAGCTCTGTAGCTTTCAACGTACGTGCTCACTAATACAAGAACAAAAAGAAAGTGATATTTTTACTCTTGTCCAACGAAAGTGAGGGAAGATCTTAGGTATTCTTACTATAATACCGTACCACACAAAACCAAAGTAATGAAAAATCAGTACCAATTTTACATTAATTAGTATAATAAAGTACTAACTTGAGACGCAGTTTAAAGGCACGCCATTCAGTTTAATAAGACAAATGCGTTAAAATGCCTTTTTAAATAAAGAAATAATAATATTAAGGGACATTCATTAATTACGTGAGATGTGTTTTCTTTTAATTTGGACGCCTTCCTCTCCCTTGGTGAAATTTGGTAAGTTGTCTTCAGATTTTCCCTTCCCCTTGGGTGAGATTTATTTTATAATTTTTGAATTGTTAAATTTATTTTACCCTGGATTGATTTTGTTTACAGGAGCACAGACTCTTTATTTTTTTTTCTTTTAAAAACTCTGACCGTTATTTTTCATTTGTCCTCGAAATAATAAATATATTCAGTAGCCACGAACCTTCTTTTCGCCTAAAATGGAACACAAAAAATAAAATAAATAAATAAATAAATATGTTTTATTGTTTATGATAATAATGTATATTCTTTGAATTAAAATGTTGTAAAAATTTAATAACCCCCCGTTCCCTTCAGATGCAGATTTGCTCGACTCCTCCCTCCCATTTTAAGCTCACGTAATTATTGGATGCCCTTCATTTTAAATAAATTTTTGGGAAAGGGCCTAGTAAATTATAGTAAAAAATAAAATAGCAAGGCTATATATATAATAATAAATTAAAAATCTAACTAGGTCAGTATTTAAACAAACTAATTCGATTTGTATTGGAACGTTTCTTTAAAAAAAGTAAAATCATAAGTCTAAATCTTCTTAATATGAATAAAAAATTAATTGAAGCCAATAAAAAATCATGTTATTTATAAAGGTTTTGCACAGGTTTCTCTTAAAAAAAATATGCAAACTACAACTCAACACATCCTTAAAAATTGCCTCGAAAATTGCTTAACATAAGCTTGGATCCAACCCTCTAGTTATTTAAATTTATGACAAGTCGTTAAAATCCTAATTAAATTTTAAAAATTCCTACATAATACATTAATTCATTCTGCCAAAAGCACTTTATTTACCCACACTTCTTGGACTTTATCCGATTTATTTCAGATTATTTATTATAGTTTTTGAATTGTAAGTTATTGAAACATAGAAACAAACAACAATAGATTTGTAAGACAGATTACTCTCTCAAACTAAGTGCAATTGGCTGGTCATTCATAATCATTTGCAAAATCAATTAAAATTAACTTTATTATAACACTAAGTAACTTATTTTTTCCACTCATACATAAATAATTTAAAGAAACCATATAAATTATGTAAATTTGACTAATAATATATATATAATAAAAAATTAGATTTTAATATATTAACAATTAATACTAATCACCCCTTTTATCGTTTGATTTCATTTATTAATAAATTGATGACTGAATTTATTATCAATATATTATCAGATAAATATAGTATTATCCTCAGGTCACATTTATTTAAAATTTTATTTAATTCTGACACCGTTTTTATTTTGAATTCATTTTTATCTTTAAATTTTTTACAGATTAAATATAATCTTATCTAACATCTTTTAATATGAATAAAAATTTATTTTTGCAATATAATTCATGTTATTTATTAAGTGTTTTTTGCATCAGGTTTACATTAATAATAAATATAGACAACTTTAAACATCAAATCTTAATATAAGTTTCTCGACAATTTTAACTTAGCTTTGATCCAACCTTATGTATATACTTATTTGACGTTTACAAATCGCTTGGAAATTTTAACAACCTCACATAATACATATATATCATCCTGGCCAAAAGCCAGCTTTATTTGCACCACTTCTTTGACTTTATCCGATTTATTTCAGATTATTTATTCTGTCTTTTTGCAAGTTGCTAAGTTGTTGAAACATAGCAAACAAACAACAATAGACTGTAAGACAGGAACTGCTCGTCCAAACTAAGTGCAAATTGGCATGTGTCATTCATAAAGTCAGTGTTGCCAAAATGACAATTAAAATTAAGCTTGTTTGATTAAAACACCCTTAAATAAATACGTTATTTTTTATCACATCTCGTACATAAATAATCTTAAAGAAACCATATGCAAATTTGGTACAACTTTGACTAAAAAATATATAAATAAAAAATTAGGCAGTTTTAAGTATATTAACCCCAATTAAACTAATCCTTCACCCCTTTTGATCGTGATTTCTGCTGTTAATAGAATTGGATGACTTGCAATTTTTCTCCGATTTTTCAGGACTAAATATAGGTATTTATTTTCCTCGTCGCTTCCTGACCCACATTTATTTATTTATTTTTTATTTTAGTATTCTGACACAGCCGTTATTTATTTTGTTAATGTATGCGGTATAATACTTCACGTTATTTATTTGATTTGTGCATATTTTTTACTCGATTTTAAATATACAGTTTTTGTATCTAACATTTTATGTATTATGTTTAAATTTATTTTTTTGTCTTTTTTCATTTATTTTTTTATTTTCTTATTTATTCATTTAACAATTAATAATGATTAGACAATTTTTTATACGATGTCTAAATATATCGAGGATATGTAAAGTTTCTGCCATATTTTATTTACTTTATTTATATGTGTGATGTATATACATTATTTGCACTTTATTTTAGAATAGAGATTTTGTGTACTTTGTGATATACGAGTATTTTTATTTTAGATATAAAAACGCCAGTCTGGGATATTTAAGAACCTGATCTGTTTCTATATAATTATAATAACATATTACTTTATTCTATTCTATGTATGATACGGTAAAGATTGACCAAAAAACAAAATATCAAAAAATAAAAATAAATACAAAATTACAGCAAAAATTACACACATAATAGGTATCGAACAAAGCATAAGCAGAAAAAACAAAACTTTTGCAACAAAAACAACAAGAAATCAAGTTAAAAGCAAATACTATTCTAATAAAATAAAATTTATCTTTGTGTAAAAACATTGCCGGATTAAATGAAGTTAAACTACACTTCAGGAGAAATAAGCTCTTCATTTTTTTAAAGGTAATTTTAATTTTTATTTGGTTTCTCCTTTGATATAAGAACTAAAAATCAAACTAAGTACATTACAACAAAAATGCAATAAAAATATGCAAATTACTCGGGCCATTTATATATTATACACCGAGTTATACACAGTTTTGCTTTAAAAGACCAGATTTTTTAAGTATATATACACATACTCATACAAAAAATACAGATTAGCAGAATCCGAACTAATTGGGACCGAACCCTGTTCGGATTAGCGAAAATTCGGATTAGGCGGAATTTTGTCAAATAATGCATACGACATTGTCTTCTGTGTGTTCTGAGGCATATTTAGCGTCTGATTTGCACATATTAAAGATTAGACGCTAAATACACCTTTATTATTTTACAATATATGGTGTAAGTACAATGCGTCAGAAGATTACTGACTTTAAATTGTGCTAGTCAATAATTTGTAAGTGTTTAACAAATAAATAAATTATGTATAAGATTTTGTTAATAAACGTACGACGTTACTTGAAAAAACTTGTTTTTCTTTACTTTTCCTAGTTCTTAAATTTTATAAAAATTACTTTTTTTGTCCTAGCCCTGTCCGGATTAGGCGGATTTTTGGTTAAGCGAGGTTCGGATTAGCGGGACTTTACTCTAAAGAGTCTAAAGCATTCTTTTGTTTAGTACCCAGTCTCTCCGCCACAAAGTCAAAACAGCTCTTTAAAAATTAAAAAACCCATCAACCTTTCGGTGACAAGGCGGACCGTTTTCAAGTTCTAAATTTGTATTAATAAACAATATTTAAATTTAAAATAACATAAATTTTCTTTAAAAAAGTTTAAAAATTTTAAAACTTTTTTATCTCATGACGTTATCTCAGATAATTAATTTGTTGTAACAAGTCAAAAATGAGAATAATCGTAAGTTAACTGACTTTAGACTTTCTTTAAAGAATAGTAAAGCTATTCTACTTTAACTATATAATATAATAATAATAAAAAGTTGTTTCTTCTATTTTACCTTTTTTTAATGTTTTCTTTACAAAAATACTAAAAGCAATCCAGTTTCTTCGGTGAAAATTATTAAATGCGTGTTGACACAGAATAAACTTCCCTAGTATTTTAGCAAAAACTTTTTCAAATCCCGCAAAATTAAAGAAACCGCTTTTATACAGGGTTCCCCATAATGGACTACCAATTTTAATTGCTCAAAAAAATTATTAAATCCTAATAAAACTAATATTTTATTACACTTAATTACAATTCACTCTTTGGGATTTACTACAACATACGACTTATCCAAACCTTTAAAAATTACGTTTTTTAAGTAAGTGCAATTAACTTCAATGCACTTTTCAAGATTTGACAAGAAATGATTTATGACACGATGAAGGAAAACCTGATCAATTCACCGGACCTCTTCAGGAATTCGAACTTTAAGATGTTGGATGTTTTCTGGACGAGTTGCAAAACCCTTTGACTTTAAATAGCCCCACAGAAAAAATTCTAGTGCACTTAAGTCCGGGGACCTTTAAAGCCAATTTAAAACCCCAAATAGTGAAATGAGTCAGCCATTAAACACTTCTACTGTCGACTTCATCTTCTTTACTCTTTAGTTTACGCAAAACTTTGTTGAACTGAATATCCATGAATTAAACTAAACATTATTATGTTCAATAATGATGCTTTTAGAAATGATTTTACGAAAATAATTTTTCCTTGTTTTGTGACAGATGAACTCGATGAAAAATATGTTGATTCAAATCCCAAAGGCCATAGAAGATAATAATATAAAATACTGATTTATCTCATATAGAATTTATTTAAATATCAAAATAGGTAGTCTATTATGGAAAACCCTGTATATTATTAAGTGAAGATACTTACAAATTTATTTTAACGACTTTTATTTCTAACAGAATTATAATAATTACAAAGATTTCGATTTCTTTTCTAATGATCTGCAATTCGAAAGGGTATGAAACCCTGTGATACAAGCTATACCTGAAATCTGTAAATGAATTCTGAAAAACAATACAATATTATCGTAAGTATTGTCTTTATAATTAAGATAATATTAATAACTATGGTTGTTGTTTATGCATATTTTACAAAGTACTATCCAAAAATAATTGTATCGTATCGTATACAAAAGGGCATGGTTCAGCTAGACAAATACCACTATAGCATAATCTTTACTATACGTATTATGGATGGGATCCAACTTTAAATAAAAAGAGTTCAAGTAAACTATTATTTCTGTGCCTATTATCTATAAAAATATAGCACATTTCTCTTTTTTCCAGTAAAATGAAAAATAATATAAATAGCATTTAGGGTTTTAAAGGAGCCATAATTGCTATCTTTTTATTATTTATTAAAGATACAAAAAATTATACCCTCTTTACTGAAAACCTCCACTTCAGAACACAGTATAATGTTTTTCTTTTCGTAAAAGTTGTGTAAAAGAAAAATTTAATGTTTTATTCCTCAAAAAAAAAAAGAATATTTTTCCATAATTTAGGAAAAATTAGAGGATGTTTTCATTGGGTAACCAAGAATAGAGAGCTTTCACAATCTTAGAAAGAACTAGGAAGCGCTGATGATATAAAGGACTGTCCTTTAAAATCCATGATGAGTGGCAGTCTTAAGAAAAGCCGGTGTTTCGCGTAAGATGCTGCTATTCTGAAAATTTGAACTATAAATTTTAAGGGTCGGGTAAGACGTTGCATTTGTTTATATACATAAAAAAATGTATATTCCAACTATATACAAGCGGGTAATTATATTAGTTTCTTTTTGTTTGGTAATAATAATAAAAAACAAAAACAAAAAAATCCATGTCCCGTTCTTAAAATAAAACATATATAGATGTTATCATGATAACTTTTATGTATTTTTTATATATATTTTAGGGGGTATGTTTTGTGCGTATAAATGTTTAATACCCCTTAGGCTTATACATATTATCCGGAAATAGACAAGTCATTTTTTGCTTTCTTACCACTATCTTAAATATTTCGTCGTATCTTAAGATTATCGGTGTCCCGCGTATACATATATATGTAATTCATTCACAAAATATAGAGATTACGCTAAATGACAGCAAAAATTATACACTTAATATCACTAAACAAACAATAACAAACAAAACCTAATGCATGCAACATAAAAAAATTGATACAAACCTGGTGAAAAGCGGCTAATCGTCGAAGTCGTCTTCGAGCGTAGAAACGGGACGACACGAAACACGCACAGAACGTCCGATTTCTGCGGCCACTATCACCACACTCTGCCCGCAAGGGCGTTACAAGGTCGTCGGGGAGACCGCCGGCAGACGTTGAGGGCGCCACTAGAACCGGCATCGGTGAGAGCGCCCCACCACCACAGCGCAGCGTCGCGACGCAAGACGTTGTGAAAATGCTCGCAGGAAGCGGGAAAAACCGGCATGCCTTTACACACATGTAGCGGCGACGACGCGTTGTGGTCCGATATTTGAAAAGGTCGGACAAAGTCATAATTAATGCGGGTCAAACGCCACGCGCCGCGAGAAGTAAACAAGCAGGAAAGCCACACAGCCATGCAGTGGTTTAGTTGCTTTTCGTGAGGATAAAATACAATAATGTATTTATTTGTATTGTGTGTTTAAAGATTACCATTATCTATTATCTTCTTTCTAATTATATTATTTAATCAGTTTACTAATTTTTAAACTAGACAGAAATTAAATACAGGGTGTAAAAAGTATGATGCTCACGATTTTAATGGGCAATAGTGGAGCTTAAAACAAGTCAATAAAGCCAAAAACATATGGGTCAAAAGTTAACTGTCTTCGAAAGATGGCCTTTCAAAGATTAAAAAAATGACAACACCGCGCCCGTTTCATCGAAGCGAGTCGAACGTTTTTTGCGAGTTTTGCATATTTACACTTTTTTTAAGGAGATGTTTATTTATATACAAATAATAAAAATTAATTCTTGCAATTTATTTTGATAGGTATTTAATTTGAAATTAAATATATGTAAAAAACAACACATTATTGTTTGGTTAATATTTGTAATTAAAAAATAATTGTACTCATCACAAATAGGCTAAATATTCATTTTTAGAGCACAAATTATTATGTTTTACAACAGCACTTTTTTATTTTGCTTAAAGAATAAGATTTTTTGGTTGCACACATCTCGTTTTTAAAACTTTTAGACACTACAGTTGTAAATTTATAACATATCTGCATTTTTCCCGATTTAAAAACAACCAAAAATGTCGCGACCGTTAAACACGTATTTACAACTAACTACACAAGGCTTCTAGCTAGGTAGCTTTGTTGCCAATTGTTTTTTACATTCTTAACTCGAGGTTTGAAACTTAGTTTATTTTATTAGCAAATGAATGTACTGATAAGCGATTAAGACAAAAGTTTCAGGTTTTCAGAAATAATTGCTTTCAAAGTTCAAACTTTGACATCGTTTAGAAAAAATCTGTCAAGTTTTGACACATATGTCATATGAGCTTTTTGACTTGTTTTGAGCTCACTATGGCCCATTAAAATTATGAGCAACATACTTTTTACACCCTGTATAACGGTTGGCCAATGATACTTATTTTATTGAAACATTATGGATTATCCAGTTTTTGCAATTTCTGCAAATTTTCTTGGCTTTGGTTTTCTGAATAAAAAAAGTAATTGAAATATTTTATTAAAGCAAAAATCTGCTAAGGCCGCTTGTTTAATGCAGCGTCAATCTATGGTTTAAGCCAAGGTAGTAACTGTAAATAATAAAATAATTTCAGAAATAACGGGTGGTTACCTGCTAATTTGAGTTTAAGTTTACAACTAAGTAAGTTTAAGTACTAATTAAACCATACTCTAATAGTAAGTTTAAACCAATGTTATGTCATTGTTTAAAGGCAATGACACTAAATGTCATAATCGGTAATATTATGTTTTTAGTTTTTATAAATTATTACATATTTGACATTATGGTACATTCCACAATAATTCGTTGATTTCTCGACCGCAATAAAATTTAAATGATAACCTGTACTGGTAAACCCAACCATAAATAAGTTGCCTGACAAATATCTATTGTGTAGGCCCCGCACCTTTTAAAGGGGTACAGGTCCTAATTACCTTCTAATATCAACAGTTTAGGTTAGCTATTTTGGATGCTCAATAACACACACGAAAATACCTTGACAAACTCCAAACGGCTGATGAACCAAGATGAAAAGACTCTGCTTTATATAGAACACCTGCAATTTCCCTTAAACATACATAATAGGTACCACAAAAAGTAGGTACAATAATAAATAAAGATAATTTTAAGTCCGGACCTACAAGCGGGTACCCAAAGTTTATTGAGTTTTACAACCAACAGTATCAGGAAAAACAAGAAATCAACGAATTATTGTGGAATGTACTGTACATGACATTTTTATTACTTTTTTTTCTGATAATTGTTTAGAATTGCGGCTCCACCTATTTTTGGCTATAAAACATGGAAAAATAGAGATATTGACATGTTTTTTATTTTGTTCTATTTTACGACGAATTTACAAATCTTTTGGAAAAAATCAAGAAAAAAAAACTTCAGTGTTAATTTTTATTTTGAAGATATTAAAATATGTAGATATTTTTTAAGTTTTCTGTCAATAAAATGCATTCATTTTGGTTTGAAAATTTCTAGTGATTTATTTCATATTCTACGTGTAAAGGGATTTTTTTTTCAAAAATATAAATTTTTGGATTTTCAAAAAAATATTTAATCGAAATTAATCAAATTTTAATTTATTTTTTTTTTTTGATAAACTTTAAGAATAAAAATTTTTAACAACTTAAGAAAAAATTAATTTGTAAATTGTGCAAATTTTTAAAAAATTAAAAAATCGAAAAATGAATATTTTCAAATTGTTCCATTTTCAATAAATATTAAGAAAAAAAGAAGTTTTTAAGAAAAAAATTGGTTTATACAAATTTTAAGCAAAAACTAAAAAAAAGGAAATTTTAAGCCTTTTAAATTAAATTTACTCTGGGAAAATCAAATAATTAAATATTTATTCAGTTATATTCCTTAATGCGCCAAAAAGTATAAAAAATATTTTGAAGAAAAAAAACTTGTCGATAACTCAATTTTTTGACTTTTTATGGCTAAAAATAGATGGAGCCGCAATTCTAAACAATTACCGTTTTTCTTAAAACAGGTCTTTAAAAGAAACATTGAATGATAGTAGAGCTGAACATATATTAGTAGGTCCAATAGTTAACCATAACGAAAATCACTTCAATAATATTAACACTTTCATATATTGACGAACCTCAGAAAAGATCTGCAGAATCGCTCGCAAATATAATATTAAAACAGCATTTTAATCCCAAATTACTCTAAAAAGTATTCTTACGAAGACGAGACTGGACAACAATATTTCAAATAAAGACTATATCTGTCAAACTCTACATAAATGTGGTGAGAAAACAAAAAAAACACTCAAAATTAGAGTTAAAGAACACAAAAAACACCTGGAACGAGGTAAAACGTCAAGGACGGAGATAACATGGTGGCAAGGACATTTTATAAAGTTTAAATTTTATTTTAGTTAGAGTTGCAAGTGAATAGGAATGGGTATAGTTATTGAAACAAAAAAAATAAATAAATAAAATATTCGTGCCACCAGGTCATCCCTCCTTGCCTCGAGGCACATGTGTATAAGTTTGTTTCATTTAATGAATAGAACATATTGAAATAATTTTTAGATAGATCTGAGCTGGTATACCTACTTGTACCAAAAATATATTGTTATTAGTGAAAAGGCCAAAATCACTTTTATGCTTATATCTTCTTTATTACTTTTTTTATTAAAAATGTGTATATAACCTTTTTCATGGAGTGTGCTTAAAAGCATATTTTTTGTTTAATACGTTATTTCGTAACTCTTTTAGTTTTTAAGATATTTGCGTTTTTATTTTAAATTTAAATCGGTAATATCTCAAAAACTAAAAGCTCTACAAAAAAAATATATAAAAAATTACGTAGTTTTATTAGATCTTAATTTTGGTTATATACCTTTTTTCTAAAAATCAATAGTTCTTGAGTTATATTAAAAATCCGATTTTTCTTGTTTTTTTTTAAGGTAAAAAATGCTATTTAAACCCTGAGCTTAGGCAGCAGTGCGGCATTAAATTGACTATAGTTTATGGTAATAAAAAAAATGTTTCATGTGTATCTTTTATTGGCTTGGTTTTTTTGCGGTGACCTCCCGGACTATCACTATTTTAAATGGTTTTTTTTTGTTAAAAATGCGCCTGTCGTTGTGATCATAGTGGTTATATCACCTGATAGTAATGAACAAGTAAAACTCTTTGCCAAAAGTACCAGGTTTAACAACCTTATTTTTATTATTCTTGAATGCTTAAATATTTCTTTTAATTTTAATTTGAATTTACTAAATTTTAAAAAGTAAATTTTATTTTCATCCAGTCAGATTCCTAATCCAGGATGTTGGCAAGATCTACAGATTATTTCATTATTAGCAAACGATCACATAGGCTTCGCATGAAAAAACAAAAATGTTAGCAAACAAAAACTTTCCGATTAATTTTTTTCTCTGGGGAAATATAAATGTTCTAAATTTCTCAGGACAGTACGTGTGCTTGGTAATTGTGTTATCAGGAAGATACAATTAAGTAAAAATAGTAATTTTATTGACTTTCGGTTTATTTTAGTTTAAAAAGGTGAGATATACTAACATACCTTCTGACCACTTATTAGAAATTTCACTTACTTTTAAATATTAACCTTTATTTTGTGTAGAAAAGAAAAAACTAAAAACTATTCTTTCTTTTTATTTCCTTTGATCTCTTCTTTTATGGCCTGAAGTTCTGTATTATACGAGTGTCGGTAAACTGCTCAAAAAAATTTAAGAGTAAACCAAGATTTAACCCATTGGTTTTTCCTATTTTCTTAAAAAAAAACTACTTTTTGGGTTACATTCTTTAGCTTAAGTGGTACCCACTTGGAGTACCGGTCCGAAATCTCAAATTTAAACATAAGTTTTACCTACGTTACCGTAACTAGACGTATATAAAACCCACAATTTAGACAACTGAAGTTAAAACCACGGAAGTGGACGTAATTTGATATTATAATACCCGGCCTAAAGCTTAAAGGACTATATAGCCAATTGTGGTTTCTGCTATTTGATATATCAGAAAGAGGTTTATCCCAGTCTGGATATTTCCAAACACATCTTCTGTCCAAGGAAATCTAATTCTTTGTCATATGTTGACTTTCTTACCACTTGATAAATAAGGTATCTTTTAAAAACTTTGTCCAATACAAAACTTCTTCAAAAATTTAATACATGTCACTCATAATTGATTCAATGAACTTCTTCAAAAACTTAAATCCACGAATTTGCTCTTCTTTTAAATTATCATTTGCTTTTGCTACACTTCCAATGGTTTAATATAATACAGCCAGGGGCGGATTGGCCCATCTGGACACACAAAAATCTTGGTTGACTGAATCGTACGAGTACGAGTAAACTGGTCCAAACTATTACATAGACTCACGAGAGAACATTTTATTGTGGCCTGTTTGACCAATCGGGGGATCGTTTTAAATGGTTTGATTTTTTCATTTAACTTTAAAAAAGAAATAAAATTAACATAAACTCGGAAAATTAGGAAATAATTGATATTTTTATGGCGATATAGTCTGATTTTAAGTTTACAAAAAAGTTAAAAGCCCTATTAGAAAAGAGCTCCTGAAGACGTAGACAAGGCGAAAATGTCGGGTTCGTTGGAAAAAATATAGCCATGAGATTTTTTTTCACAAATACTTTCGGAAGATACCCCAAAATAAGGTTCAAGATATCCCCTACGCAAAAAGTGATCCTAATTATTTTAAACAAAATGCAAACATCTACCTTTTTCCCTTGATCATTTTTTTTTTGATTTTTCGGATTATTCTATACACAAAAGGTATCTGGTAATTTTTTTGTTCAATTAATCGTTTTTAAGTTATAAACAATTGAAAATTAAAAAACAACGAAAGACTACAATTTTCAAGGTTTAAAAACACAGGTAAAAGTTATTACTTTGAAGTTCCCAAGTACCTAAATTAAAGTTCGAACCTTTGTGAACAAGTTCCCAATGAGTATTGTGAACTTATTTTATTTTAAAACTTTGTTTTTTAAATTTTTATAAATTAAACTGATTTTTCAGTAGTTGTTTCGATTAATTTTTAATTGGTTTACTTAATTATTTAGTTATAGATTTAGACCAAGCTTTTTGTGTTTTTGGTTTGATGTATGAGGTGGCCGGTACGTTTTTACTGGAAACCCTTCATAAAGATGTACATATAACAATAATCGAAGTATGCTTTTTTTAGAAAGGTCCGGAACATTTGTTAAGTAATATATAAATAATTGTAAAAAAATCGAAAACAAAATTTTCTAATTTGATCGCTTACAGCTTTGTAAGTATTGGTCGTAGAGAAAATTATGGTAAGAAAAAATATATGAATTCAATTTTTCACAAGAAAGGATTTGATCGCAAAATTCAATACGCTTGTTGCAAAAAAGCAATAAACAAAAAATAAAGGCAGAAAAAGCGAAGTCTAAGATCTAAAAAAATCACACAAACTGATTTATAAACACTGAAAAACAATTGTTATCAAAACGTATATTCAAAAAGTAAAAAAGCTTTGAAAACGCTGGAGTTGTATACATAGTCCAGTCGCGCAACATCCGGAACGCGCTTTTTTATAAGCGCGTCATTAGCAGTTAAAAAGCAATGTTAAATACTCATCAGGAACCCGATAATAAAGGTTTAAACTTTAATTTAGGTATTTGATAACTTCAAAATTAATCTATAACTAGGATTTCACGAGACTCTCGAAATTCGAGATTTCTCGTCTCGTCTCGTCTCGATTTTGAGACAAGATCGAGACGAGACTTTTTTGTTTTTTTCGAGACGAGATCGAGAAAAACACTTCGAGATTTTTCGAGATCGAGAAATTATTTCGAGATTTCTCGATCTCGAAAAAATGTATGTGTTACAATAACTCACATCTCTAAATAGGCAAGAAAATAGAAAAAAAAAACTATGCTAAAAAATAATTCTAATTTATTTCAAACGTGAGAACATAACAAACCAAAAAAAAAACAATGACAACAAAGCAGAAATTATTTCGATATTTTTCGATCTCGATATGTGCTGCAATAAGTCACAGCTCTAAATACGCCAGAAAAAAGAAAATTAAAAACTATGCTAAGAAATAGTTTTAATTTATTTTAAACATAAGAACATAACAAACCAAAAAAAAAAAAATAGCAAAGATAGCAAAGTAAATAAAAAGGACAAAGATAAAAGTAAGTATTTTCATATTCTGAAAGAACGTAAACGTCTTAAACTGTTCCAAACTATTACAAATAATTTGCGTAATATCGATAATTATTAAAAAAAAAGACTGTTTCGATTATAAAAAATGAGTTTGTTGCTGGTATTGGTACATGTACATTCTTCTCTTTGCAAACGAAGAAACAATTTTAAACTTTCACCTTCTGTACCTAGGTAAATTTTAAATGTATGGATAAAAGATTAAATTAAAACATCAAGGATTTGTTTAATTTTCATTTTTTGGAAAAATTTTCTTTATTTTTGTGCTGATACTTGGCGGTTTTTTTTGTTATACGTGGCTTTTAGTAGTTTTAGTTCATAGCATATATGTATGTTTCCTGTACAAGGTGTTTGGTAAGTAGAGGCGAAAAATAAAGGCCCGAATAAATTTTTTAATTTTAAATTAAATAATACTTTTTTTGCAAATTTACCTTCGTTTTCAAGATATTTCACTATAAAGTTTTGCCAAAAAAAAAAAATTAATCACATTGTGGGTGTCGCTAATCTTAGTTGGCGCTTTCTCTTTCAAACTATTACGTCATATGAAATCAAGTTTGACTTTTGTCAAAAGTTAGACATTTGTGAAAAAATCACAAGAAAACGGAGTTCAATTAACGAAGAATACGGTAATATTGTTTATGTGTATGGGTATAACATAATAATTATTAAGCATGTGCACCAAAGTGTCTAACTTTTGACAACAGTCAAACTTGATTTCATAGGACGTAATAGTTTGAATGCGCCAACTAAGATTAGCAACACCCACAATGTGATTTAATTTTTTTTGCCAAAACTTTATAGTGAAATATTTTGGAAACAAAGGAAAATATGCAAAAAAGTATTCCTGGTTTTCAATTCAGAATTAAAAAAATAATTTGGGTCTTTATTTTTCGCCTCTACTTACCAATTACCCTGTATTTTAACGTATTTTTTTTAATAGATAAAAATTAATACCCTTTATTGCGGCCTTGGCCTTGTGTTGTACGTTATAACCCATACATAGAATTTCTTAATAACATTTAGTTTTTGTTTTCGAGACTCTCGAAATTTCGGGAGTCTTGAATCGAGATCGAGAAATTTTCTTCGAAAAAAACTTCGAGACGAGAGTTTGTTTATTTCTCGTCTCGATGATCGAGACGAGACGAGAAAGTGCCTTCGAGACGAGATTTCTCGTCTCGATGAAACCCTATCTATAACTTTAACCTGGGTTTTTGAACCTTGAAAATCCTCATTTTTGTTTTTTTTTTCAATGTTAAATTGTTTATAACTCAAAAACAATAAACTTATAAAAAAATACTAGAAGCTGTTTAGTCAGGATGATTTAAAAAAAATGTGCGGAGCAAAACAGTAGATTCATGCAATTTTTAAAAAAATGTTTAAAAAAATTGGGACCACTTTTCGTGTGGCCGATAGCTTGAATCTTATTCTGGGGTGTCTTACAAAATTAATAAGGAAAATAAATCATGGGATTTTTTTCAGCGAACCCCAAGTTTTTGACTTGTCTAACAGTAACAACCAGAATACTTGGGTGATAACTTTCACATTAACCATATGATCAATGATAAAAAAAACCGAAGTAACACAAGTCGAAACGCAATGGTTAACATACCAGTCTTATTAAGTCATAATTCGGTTAGATCAACCCAGTTTTATACATTAAAATACATTTACTTTAAATGCGTTTTCCAGCTATTTTCATCCGGCCAGACAGATCCACGGTCTGATGTTTTGGCAGGATCCGCAAATTATTTCGTTATTTTATTGTTATTAATGTAAAAACAAGGGATCACATGGACGCCACGTGGATCCTACTCGACCAGGTCGCAAAAATGCAAAAATTGATTACCAATCCAAACTTATTAAATTAAAACCATTTTGAGAATATTTGCATGTTGTGTTTTTCGCAGAGCCGGCTTAACCAGTAGATGCATTGTGAGCTAGATTTAGCCCAAGAAAAAAATTGGTAAAACTATAATAATATTCTAAAAAATTAGACCTACAGTGGACTAAACTTTAGAAAAGAGTTGTGATATGTCAATACGATCACCAGTTATGTGATTCATAAATGTTTTGCTTATATCAAAAGCGTTTAAGTAATTTTAAAATTAATTAAAAATGATTCTTACATGTTTCCAAAAATTTTTGAAACGTTAATTAATTTGACAACACTTTTGCTGATATATATATATATATATATATATATATATATATATATATATATATATATATATATATATATATATATATATATATATATATATATGTATATATATATACGTATATATATATATATATATATATATATATATATATATATATATATATATATATATATATATATATATATATATATATATATATATATATATATATATATATATATATATATATATATATAAGTATATAAAAAAAATTTTTTTTTTTTTAAATTTTTTAAAGCATCCAGAAAAACTCCTAAATTTTTTATAATAATAAAGGGGAAAAAAAAATTTTTTAAAAAATTTTTTTTAAAATAAAAATTTAGAGACACTACGAGGTCGAAACATTAAACGAATGAAAGTTAGTTTTATGGATTTCTTTAAAAAGCTTATTTGGCATTTCTTATGTAAAAATCCAAGTAGCTTTATGCTAAAAATTTTTTATTAAAAATAAAACCCCCTTTTTTAAATAAGAGGGAAAAAAATGGCCCGACCAAGGGGTTTTTTCCCCATAGCCCTATTTTTTTTAAAAGGAAAAGAGGGCTTTTATATTCTATCACAGAAAAAATATCTCTTAAGTTACTTTGTACGTGATATCATTTCTGGGGGGAAAATTTACCAACCGTTAGGGTGGATCGACATGTTGGGTTGGTTTAAAAAAATTTGGGAAAGAAGCTTTTGGGAAACCCCTGAAAAACCCCCAAAACCCCTTTCAACCAAAAAAAATTTAAAAAAAAAAAAAAATTTTAAACTTATACAAAAAAACCGGGGAAAAAGGGAAAAATTTTAAAATAAAAAATAAAAAAAAATGTTTATTATAATTTTTACAGAAAAGAGCAATAATAAATTTATTTAAGAATATAAATTTAACATTCTAAGTACTTCGAACGTTTATGCCAGCCACATACATTGAGAAAATCCTCAGAGGAAAAACTGCGCAGTCCAGGCCTTACAGATATTCGTGTGGTGTGAAAACGCCTTAGTTCTCCGAACTATAAGGACCACCGACCCAGCCGGGCCTGCACAGTTTTTCCTGTGAGGGTTTCCTTAGTGTGTGTGGCTGACCTTAAAAAAAATAACGCAGTTTTAGTTTTTTGTAATTTATTTTTTAAAACAGTAAAAAGGGAAAAAGAAACCTTTTGAAATAATATTTATCGAATAAACAAAAACTCCAATCATTTTAACAGAAAAAAATAGTAAAAGAAAAAGTAATAAATGCCATTTTATATATAAAAAAAATCACATACCAAAAATAAATAACAAGGTTGTTTTTAAAACTTAAAAAGAATGCAACAAAAAATCCAGGTCCACTGGAAAAAAATATGTTAAGAGGGGGTTTTTTTAAAATTTAAAAAAAATTTTTTTAAAAGGTTTTTTAAAAACAGAAATTTTTCGAAGAAAGATGCTAAGGGGGGTTTCCCCCCAAAAAGGGGGTTTAGTATTTTGGCGAATTTTCCCCCTTTTTGCTCTTTTTTTTATCTATGGCATTTGAGGATATTGGTATGCTCCTTAACAAACATTCTTCTTCTTTTACATAAATTAGGTATTTAGTTAGGTATCCCTGGTTTTCTTTATAATCCACGTCACTCTTTTAGATGTAACCAAATCATTATTAAATTACTTGAAAACTTAGTACTAATACAACTTTTTCTATGCATTTTTCTCGTTTATGAGATATAGGGCGTTAAAATTAAAAAAGTACGCTTTTTTTAAAAATTTTTTTCGTTTTTTACAGAAAAATTAAAACCTTTTAAAAGATTTGGTTTAAATTTGATACAGTTGTTTAAAGTAATAAAGCGCCTTTTAAAATTTTTAACTAGATTAAAAAAAAAAGGGGCCCCCCGGGGGTCTCAGGGGGGGCCCCAGAAAAATTTTTTTTAAAGGGAAAAAATACCCCCCACTTTTTTGTAGTTATGGGGGTTTTTTTTTGGTTAGCTACTTTTTAAAAAATTCTAAAAAATATAATAGACAAAAATAAATAAAACCAAAAAAAAAAAAATAAACAATTTTAAAACCAAAAATTTTAAAAGAAATTTTTTTTTCTTCAAAAAATACACGACTGCAA
>JAHBCN010004477.1:0-63450 GCA_019359885.1 Listronotus oregonensis
ATTTGTAAAAAGGGGTCCCTTGCCCTTGGGGGAAAAAATTTTTTTTTTCCAAAATAGGACTTACCTCGTAAATTTTTTGGTTCAATTGGTCAAGTAAGTTGGGGGAGTACAAAATTTATTTTTTTTTTATCAAGATGGCCTAAAAAAAAAGCCTTTGGCTTTCCAGAAAAAATTCCTTTATATTTTGGGGGTTTTTAAAAAAACCGGAAAAACCCCCAAAATTTATCGATATTGAGATTAGGGGACCCCCCTTTTTTTTATTATTTTACATTTGTTCGGCCCCTGATTTTTTTACATAAAAAAAAGGGTTTTTTTTAAAATGTTTTTTTTTTTTTTCCAAAATTTTAAATTTTTCCCAATTTCAAAAAAAAAAATTTTGAAAAACAGAAAACTGACAAAATTTTTATTTTTTTTTTACTCTGGCTAATATTAGAATCATAAAAATTTAATAATTGGGGCCCGTGACAGCTACAAAAAAAATACCGGGCCCTTTTTTTTTTTCCAAACCCAACCAAAAAAAAAGAGGAAAAAAATAATTTAAAGGCGAACTTTGAATTGCTTTAAAAAAAAAAAATAAAAATCGAATATTTCTAATTAAAAAAAAAATCAAAAATTTTCCCCCCTTTTTCAAACGATATGTAATAACCACAATTTGTTTAAAAACAGCAAGAGTTATGTGTCAACTTTATAAAGGGTGGGCTTTTTTTTTCCCGAAATTTTTTTTTTTGATAAAGTTGATAAATAACTCTTTTTTTTTTGGGGTTTTTGGAAAATTTTAAAAAAGGTATTTTTGACTAATTAAAAATACTCGTCATTTCTATTTTTTTTTTTTTAAATTGGTGCAAAGTTTTTTAAAAAATTTATCTTTTCCCTTTTTTTTTGTTGTTTGAGGGCCCTTTTTTTTTGGTATGGGAATTATTAAATTTGTTTGATTTTAGTATTAGTCTGGATTAAAAAAAAATAAAATTGTTGCCCTTTTTTTTTTCAAAAATTTATTTTATTTTGAAATATGAAAAAAAATTTTAAAAAAAAAATTTTAAAAAAAATATCTTGGTGGACAGCATAGCAGACGGCCCCACCTGATGCCCTAATCCCCAGATTTAATTATGTTTACTACTTTTAATGGCGTAAAACTTATGTAAATTTCAATTTTATCATTAGCGAGCTATATTTTATCATAAATATGCCGTGAAAACGAACTGAATGAAAAAAAAAAAAGTTTGATTTTTTAAATTTTTTTTTATTTTTTATACCCTTTTTTTTAAAACGTTTCCAAATAACATACTATAAAAAAAAGCCTTGTGTAAGTCAACTAATGACTATACCAAAACAATAAAACATTCTTTTCTTTTAAAAAAGAAAAAAAATTTTTTCAGGGCGTACCGGACATAAATGCCTCGTCACTGGGTCCGCCCCCCGTCGCTCGAAAACCATGTCAATTGAACCCAAAAATTCCAAAAAAAAAAACACTGGACCATTTAAAACGTGATACAAACGGGCGTTTATATTAATCAAATCGGCTAACTATCTAAAAAAGAGCCAATTTCTAATTTTTAAAATATTCTTTTAAAAAAAAATTTATTTGTTTGTTTTACATTTTTACAGATTTTCAACTTTAACTAGTTCATTTTTGTCTTTGCTAAAATATAATGCAGCAAAAAGTGACGATTCTGAAAAAAAAGGGGGGGAACGCAAATTTTTTTATGAAAAAATCTATTGCGGTTGAAGAAGTAACCAAAACTAGAAAATGCGTAATGTCAAAGAGACCGAAAAAGAGATTATTTTGGGGCTGGGACCCCCCGGCCCCCTTACATTCAATAACTTTTCTAATTTAAAATCTTTTTAAAAAAAAAATTTTATTTATAAATGGGATATTTTTTTTTAATGTTTACGAATTACTGATTTGGGAGAAGAAAAAAAACCTTTTTTAAAAATCGGATAAAAGATAAAAAATTTTTTGTAAATGACAGTAAGGCTTTCGGGCCCTTTTTCCCCAAATATTAGTCAAAACTTCTGCACAAATTCTTTTCCCCAATAATCTCTGAAGATTGAATTGTTTCTACGTCTAAAAAAAAACCCCCAACTATTTGCCAAACAATTTGCCCGCCAATTCTACCTTTTATCCTCCTATTAATCTTTTTTTTTCCCAAAAGTTTCCCCCCCTTTTTATAAAATTCCGATATAAATTTTTTAAAATCAAACAAATCAAGCGTATTTTTCTTCTCTTTTAAAACAAAAAAAACTTCTGGGCTGGATGGCATACCAGCAATCGTTTTAAAAAAAACGCCTCTTTCGAATTTTTACGACGCGGGCTTTTCCCCCCCGGGGAGTTGCAAGCTGCCGTGGAAAAACCTTTTCCCCCAAAAAAGGGAAACCAAAAAATCTCCCCTTTTAACTACAGATCTATACCCCTTTTCCCTTGTTTGCAAAGTAAGGGAAAAAAATTTTTTTAATTCCCAAATTTTTTAAATATCGGGAAAAAAAAACAAGATCTTACAGATAGGGTAGGGGTTCCTCACAGAAAATCCACAGCCCCTTTTTCTGCCCTTTTTTCTCAACAACTGGGAAAAATTTCCCCTTTAGTTTCTTGGTGAACCCCCGATCGTTGCTCTTGACATATCCAAAGCTTTCGATCAGGTCTGACATGACGGGCTTTTTAACAAATTTCCCCTTTTTTCGGTCTATCATCTTACCCTTTTCTTGGTTCTTCATTTTCCCCTTTTTCTTTCGACGGGGTTATGGGATGGGTTTTTTCTTCCAAAACCCTTTTACCAAATTAATGCTGATGTACCCCGGGGGGTCAGTGCTGACACCCACGCTGTTTCTTCTACACATTAACGATCTTCTCTTTCCACGTTTTTTCCCATTCATAGTTTTTCCCGAGGGGGGTACCCCCCACTCTAATTTCAATTTCTTAATCCCCCATGTAATTTGTTTTTGGGAAAAAAAGCGCAGGTCAATGCAGATTCTCTTTTACAAGATCTCAAACTTATCTTGGATTGGGGCCCCAAAAATCTTGTTCAGTTTAATGCCTCAAAACACAGGCATCCCCGTTACATATAAGCGGCCAAGTTCTGCAGAACAAAGAGTCGTTTAACCCGTCGGCGTTACTTTTGAGAATAATCTCAACTGGCATAAGCACATTACATCCATACCCCCCGGGGAGCTTCAAAAAAACTTGGATTCTTCTTTCAAACCCGAAAGTATTTCTCTTCTTTAAATCTGTATACTTTGTATGTATCCCAAATCAGCCCCCTTTTTTCAATATTGTTCTCAGGTCTGAGGAATGACATCCCCTACAACACTTTAGCATTTTGGACTTCATTTAAAGAGGAGTCGTTCGTCTTATTAATGACCCCCCGCTTACAGAAAGGCTTCCTTTTCTTGCCCACCTCGAGCTGTAGGGGATCTGTTGCTCTCCTATAGGTATTTTCACGGCTTCCGGTCAGAGGGTTGGCCAAAAAACCTTTTGGGCCCCCCCCGGAAAAAAAGGGTTTTTAAAAAAAATTTAAAAAAGGTCCCGAATTTCCAGCTTTTTTCGTTTATTCATCCCTAGAGTGTCAAGACTATGGAACCTGTTGCCCGCAGAAGTTTTTCCTTCTCCTCCCAATCTCCAAATGTTTAAGTCCCGTGTGAACCAACTCCCTCTTACCACATTGAAGAACCCACGGTACGTTTTCCGGGGGCAGCCTTCGTGGACTGTCCCCCCAAAAGGGAAAAAAAAAAAAAAATTTTAAAAAAACCCAAAAAAAAAAAAAAAAGGGTTTTTTTTTTTTTTTTTTTTTTTTGGGGAAAAAAAACCCCCAAAAGGGAAAAAAAAACCCCTTTTTTTTTTGGCCCCCAAAAAAAAAATTTTTTTTTTTAAAAAAAAAAAAAAAAATTTTAAAAATTTTTTTTTTTTAAAATTTTTTAAAAAAAAAAAATTAAATTTTTAAAAAATTTTTTTTTTAAAAATTTTTTAAAAAAAACCCCAAAACCAATTTTGGGGAAAAATTTTTTTTTTTTAAAAGGCCCCCTTTTTTCCCCTTTTGGGGTTTTTTTTTGGGGGCCCAAAAAAAAAAAAAAATTAAAAAAAAAACCCCCGGGAAAAAAAAAAAAAAAAAAAATTTTTTTTTTTTTTCTTTTTTTTTTTAATTTTTTTTTTTTTTTTGGGGGGTTTTTTTTTTTTTTTTAAAATTTTAAAAAATTTTTTGGGGAAAAAAGGGGGAAATTTTGGGGTTTAAATTTTTTTTAAAAAATTTTTTTTTTAAAAAAAAATTTTTTTTAAAAAAAAAATTTTTAAAAAAAAAAAAAAAAAAATTTTAAATTTTAAAATTTTTTTAAAACCCCCAAAACTCTAATACGAGTTCCAGCGGTCCGATGAAATTTTCAAAAGAGCCCACCCCCTTTATGAACGCAATACAAATGAATGGGAAATTTTTAAAACGTGTGAAGTCTCCCCCCATTAACTATCATTGTAAAAATCGGAGCCGACCCGATTTTAAATCCCCCTATTTTTTAATTAGTTTGAAATGGCTCTTTAAAAGGGTTTTTGACCATGGGCAACTCGTTTCCCGAAAAACCGGAAAAAAAAATCTAAACCTCTCATTATTTAGTTAGTTACTTACAACATTATTGCTTCTTGTTAAAAAAAAAAATAATGCACCTGTAAAATGGTCACCACATTCTCCGCATTTAGATATGTGTGATTTTCATTTTGAAGGCTCCTTTAAAAAATATTTTAACCCTTAAGCGACTACCGGGACTAATTGACGAGAATTGGTATAATAATTCTGACTTAAGTTCAGAATAATACAGAAATAACATTAAATATCTTTACAACGGACTTGACAAATGTTTATCTTCTAGAAATTTACACAAAGACATTTTGAAATGTTTTTGTATTACACTAAAAGTTTAAAAAACCTTTTGAGGCTGCCTTCATTTTTAAGTTGCTCGAATATTATATACTGTAAAAAAAGTTATTAAAATGATGCTTTTAAAGAATCCAAATAAATATCCACGACTTCAGCAGGCTTTTAACGAAAAACCAAAAATAACCTACAAGAAAAAGGAAACTAGTATCTAGATAATCATAATTTTGCAGCAAAAAGTTTGTTTTTAAAATTAAGAATTTACAAAAGTTTTTTTAATAGTTATTTTTCAGTACATTATTCAGGACATTATTTTATATTTAAATTTATTGATAATAAAGCCTATATTTCTTTTTTTAATAATTTTGAGTCTAAAATATTTCTAGTGATGTTTATTAGTTTTTTTGTTTAATAAAAATTGCAATTGTTATTAACAAAAAACATAAAAAAGCCATGAGGGATAGCGGAAATTGCAAAAAAGATCCTTGGAAAGAAGGAAATTTCAGATAAAAAAGTCATAACTCCCGGTGTTCTATATCCATTATTTACAATTTTAATTTAACGTTCAAAATGAGCCTCCGTGGGGTATGTTTAATTTATTTATTTTATTTAATTATTTTTATACTTTATTGTACCCTATTTGAGAACAAAGCACGCGTCAAATATAGAAACAAAAACAAACCTAATAGCAATAAATATTTTAAAACACTTATTTATTTACTTAAAATTACAAAATAGAATAACAATTTAAAATAAAGAACGTAAATATATCGTAAAAATTATTACATCAACACAAGAGACAAAGATACTCAAAAAGCCATCATAGGAAAATAAAAACTTGCAAGTACAGTTACTTATATTAATTTTAGATTAGAGAAATCCAAATGAAAATACAAAGGGTTTTCCAAAAATATATCTTTAACAACTGACTTAAACTTTTTAAATTCTACTATAGATTTTATTCTCTGAGGTAGCCAGTGAATTACCTTAGCATTGTTAGAAACAACAGTGAGATTACAGAAGTACCTCGTTTGTATTCCAACATTAAACTGAAAATAGTGTAGGTATTTTTTATAGAAAATTAAAAGTTTATAAAAATAAAGTGAAGATATGGTCATAACCTTATACTTTTTAAATAGAGGAGCAGCATGCTCCAGAAAGGCGACTTCTTCCAAATACCTCAACATACGCTTTTGAAGAACCAGTAATCTATTTATTCGTGATGAAGAGCCCCAAGCAGTGATCCCATATGCTAATCTGCTCTTGACACATGCATTTATGTATAGGAGTACTACATGTTTATTTACCTGTTTTTCCAAATTATTTACCACAAAACACGATGTTGCCAATCTATTTGCCAGTTGTCTATGTGTAAGTCCAACGAAAGTTAATTTTCTATGTTTAGACCAAGAAGTTTTGTATCGTCCTCGTTTTTAATGAAATTTTGATTGGGTTTTGTTGCGCGCTTGGAATCAAAATCGAGTACGTCACACTAATTTTTTAAGGTATTAAATAAAAATTGAAACATTTAAAAAAATATATGGTGTATTAAGAACACTTCAATGAATTGAGTCCAGTTGAAAATTTAACTTAAAGTTAGTTTTTAACAAGTTAGCCAATTGTCAAATAACAAAATTTTTTTCGAACTTTCGTCCTCATTGTACATTAAAAACAATGCTTAAATAATTGTCGTATAAATTTTTCGCTTCGTAAAACCCTTCCTATAAAAATACATAACAAGGTAACGCCATAAAAGTTTTAACAACATTATTGCTTTGTTTATAATAATTTTATAACTTTAACAAAAAAAAATGAAAAATCAGAGTAATATAATAAATGTTATAAAATTATTAGAAACAAAGCATTAAAATTTTTTAAAACTTTTATGGCGTGATCTTGTTAGGTATGTATATAAGAAGGGCTCCACGACGCGAAAAATTTTCACGACAATTATTTAAACAATTTTGTTAATTAACAATTGTCTAACTTGTTAAAAAATTAACTTTTAGTTAAATTTTTAACGAGAATAAATTTTTTAAAGTGTTCTGAATATACCATATTTTTTTTAAATTTTCAATTAATATTTAATAACCTAAAAAAAAATGTTTAGAATGACGTACTTGGTTTTGACACCGTTATTTTAAGCGTTAAATTAAAATTATAAATAATTGAGATAGAATTCTGGGAGTTGGGACTTTTTTATCAGAAATTTCCTTTTCTTTAAGGATATTTTTTGCTGTTTTCGCTATCTTTTATGGTTTTTAAGTTATCATCAAAAATCAAAATGGCTCATTTTTTCGTTTTTTGTTAACAACAATTGCAATTTTGATTGGCAAAAAAATCCTCAAAACGCCTTTCTCACATATGCATTTCGCGTCGAATGAGCTATCGCTCATATTTTTCGAAGCCTGGTATAGTTATTTTCCTAACAAGTGCGCAAAGTGATACTTTTCCGCACGCGACTGCCGTCAAGTGCGGAAAAGTCACTTTGCCGGCTTAGGAACAAAATTTTCCTACGAGCGTCAGATAATACCAAATTAAAGCAATGATTATTTTTTAAATTATGTTTAATCTGAAAGAACTACTACAAATATTTATAAATGGGAAATTTGTTGATAACATTTACAACAAAAGAACAGTTATTAATATTGTAAATTAATTCAGAACCTTTAATTTATTTAGCGGGTGGTTATGGAAGCGCTTATTGTTGGCTTGATGAAGGTTGACTTTAGGAGGGGTTGTTCATGGTCAATATTTTATTCGACATATTTTTTTCTGATTTGTGGATCATCAATGTAGCTCTCAGCTCAGCCGTTGATTTCCAGCCCCCAATCGCTTGACATTGGTAATTCCTTTCCAGAATCCCTAACATAGTCCAAGGTCGACGAAAACTATGTCCAGTGTACTCTTCTGGTTTTTTTTAATTTTTGGTATGCAGAATTTCTGAAGGCTTTTTACCTATTGAATTTATTCCCACATTGCGTACTGCTGCTCCTTGTTTATAGGGGAAAAAAAAAGTCTTTGGGGTTTTTTTTGCAAATTTGCATATTTACGGTACAATTGCAGAAAAAATCCGTTATTTGTTTCATCGGACACTACAAAGATTCTGGAAGGTTTTTTTACTTCAGAATTTTCACCACTATCAAATTTTCATTTTTGGTGTTATCAATTATTATTTTTGTAAGTTCTCTCTCCTACAAGCACCGCTAATCCAAAAATTTTAGAAACTTTATTAGAAGGTAAATATTATCAGGTCTTTTTTCATGAATCTTGAAACTTTTTCTTTGCTGAAATTTTTTGTTTTTTGGCCGGTACCCCACGTTTTGGTGTTTAAGTAGTGATGTTAGCTTGAAATATGAACTTATTTCAAGGTTCCTTTTCCTTTGAGGACACATTTTAACATAGAGTACTTACTCCATAAAGTATTAGGTTTATATGTTTTTTGCAAATCCGCAAAATAGGCCAAGAACACTTCTTCTTTAATACTTTTTATCCCCTTGCTGGAGCACCAGTTTTCGAAATGACTATATTGATTCTCATATTTTTCACGAGATTTTGCTGGTAATAAATTCAAACTTACGGTATTTGCTGCATCCAGGATAGAATCTGGTAGCTCCTTATCGGAACTACTCATTTTAAATAATTGTTTTTGTCAGATTTTTATTTAATTAAAAAAATATACTATGACGCCTTTTCATTAAAAATGTTTGTTTGTATTGAAATTCATTTGTGCCATTGCTTGTTCATATGGAAACGAAGAAAAAATCTCACATGTGTTAAAATCACCAAAATTACATATTGTTGCGTGACTTGTCATAATCGTTTATTATTATTATACAGGGTAATTGAAAAAATGTTTTTTTTGTGTTTTAGTTAAAATATTGAAAATTACGAAGTAACAAACAAAAAAGAAAATAAACTAAAACTTGATGGCTTCGTATATTGCATGAAATAGCCTACAATTACTAAAATACATATAAATCTTGCTTACCTGTAAGATTTTAGAGTAGTTTTATTTTTCCACACGGCGTGCAGAAAAGTTTAATTTTCCGCACGTCGTGCGGAAAAGTGTAACTTTGCGCACTCAAATGCGTGCGGAAAAGTGGACTTTTCCGCACTCTCGTAGGAAAACTATTTTTCGCAGAAAACACTTCTCGACTAGATCATCAGTACTTTAAAGGTCGAGATTTTGGGATAGAAACTTGTTTTTATTTTACTTTGTTATTCACGTCTTCAAACGATTTCTTTTTAATATTTTTTAATTTGGTAAAAAAATACGTTTATTACGCCGTCACTGTGTATTTGATTAAACGATTCCATTGGCAGGTGGCACGGAATCCTTTGATTGATTAAAATTCCAACTGCCATTGTGTTTATTCGTGGTGCACATGTATTGTATCAAAAAGGTGTTAACATCATTAATTTTTGATTGTCTATCCTGCCGTACATCTAACATTGTCTAATACGATTTATAAAAAGGATTTGACACGGCCCTCGTGTGTGGGTGTCGGAAAAGAACAGTGCTTTTCATTTCGTCATGTCTAACGGGTGTTTTTTCTTTTAAATAAAAACGATCGTTTGGTCGGGTACGCTTCATAAATCATGGATTGAAAAAAATACCTCGGTATGGGGCCGGGTATTGCAAGGGAACTTTAATAAACGATTCTATAAAAAAGGTGCGAAAAGTGAATGAGAATTTACATATTTTTTTTCTTATCAAGAATTATCAAGAATTTTTGTTTTTTTGTCATCTATGGATTTTACAAAATCAATTTTAGGGACATTCTTCGTCGAAAAAACATGGTAAATAACCAGTTATGAGCATAAAAATCCCACCAAAAACACTTACATAAAATAAGGGCCAAATTCCTATCGAAACATCTCGGTTTCCTAAAATAGATCTAAAATTAAATCAAGTTCGTTTTTAACTTTGCAAGCTTTTAGTGATTTGTCTTCATAAATTAATGTTCTATTTTCATTATTATAGACATTTTTTGGTTGTTAATACTAGTCCAGTAAATAAAGGGACAAAGCTGTAAATACATCTGGATAGTTTTCCCTTGTGACGCAATTCTTAGGTCTTCGGGGATGCTTCCTTCCATCCATTCCAACAGGTGGGAAAGGGCTGAAAATGGCCTCTCAAGGCCCGAAAATATCTGCCAAAATATGCGAATTGGAGGAATTTTTGTTTAAACAAAAATAAAGACCGCCTTGTAGTCTACAAAAATGGTCCTTATAATTTTTTTCGAAAAATAGATAGTTTTCGAGATAACGGAACCCAAAAGTCCCCTCATTTTAGCTGCCGCTTACCGCTAGAATTCCGCTATCTTTATGGATTCACTTATAAGCGGGAGGACGAATTGTTCTATTACTGGGACAATAATCTACATTTTTTAGTCATTTAAAGTTTATCGAAATGGAAAAACCTGCATCTATCGTTGCATATGAGTTTAGGTCCATTCTGATTTTTCTAGAATATTTAAAAAAGCGGTCAAATTTTTTTCATCAATATTTTGAGAGTATCTTATTACTTTATTGATATTTTTTGAAAAAATGGTGTGTTATTAACATTTCTTTTTTATAATGAGACCTTAGCAAGTGTTGAATGATCCCAGAAAGTTTCCTTCACCATCTTTCTTGCGTTTTGACAAAAAATTGTTCTGTCCATCTGCATTTTTCAGCCGTTTTCGAAGTTCTAGAAAATCTGTAGAATAAACCTGAATCAAAATTCATCATTTATTGTTTTTCAATGCATGTGTTTTTCATGTCTTGTGAAAAAAATGGTGGGGATCATTTTTGTAGATTTCGAGGCGGTCTTTATTTTTGTCTTAACAAAAAAATTCTCTAATTCGCATATTTTGGCAGATATTCGCGGAAAACTCATTTTTGGGACTTTGACAACTGAAAACTGTACAGATTCATTTACAGCTTTGGGTACTTTTAAGTCTTTGGTTACTGGACTATCATCTCGGTTCCTAAAGTAGATCTAAAATTAGATCAAGTTCTTTTTTAACTTTGCAAGCTTTTAGTGATCGTTTGTAAATGATGTTTTTTTCATTAATACAATTTTTGTTAATACAGTCAGATCAGTGTAAAAAACTTGTCAAGGATAATTGTGGCACGAACTTTGTCTAATTTTAAATCTCAGTTTTCTTAAAAGATCGAGATTTTCGGATAAGAACTTGGATCTTAATTTATACAGGGTGCTCGGCACATGAGTCGACATACGTAAATCTAAGATAGGTGGGGCCGTCTGCTGTGCGGTCCACCCAGATATTTTAACCTAGGCCCTGGCCCTAAGGATTTTTTTTTGGAATGTTTTTAATTTTTTTCCAATTTTCGAATTTTAAACTGAAAAAACTTTTTGAAAAATCATGAAACTGACAACATTTTTATTTTATTTTAATCTAGACTATTACTAGAATTATACAAAAAATAATTTGGGGCCCATGATAGCTATAAAGAAAAATACGGGCCCTCGAAGCACAAAAAGAGGTAAAAAATAATTCTAAAAGCCAAATTTGCATCGCATAAAAAAAAACTATAAAAAATCGAGTATTTCTAATTAGTCAAAAATGTTTTCAATTTGCAATGCAACAACCACAATTTGCTTAAAAACAGCAAGAGTTATTTGTCAACTTTATCAAGCTTGGCTTTTTTTTACGAAATCTTACTTTTGATAAAATTGACAAGTAACTCTTGCTGTTTTTAAGCAAATTGTGGTTGTTGCACATCGTTCGAAAGGGCATGAATTGAAGATGTTTTTGACTAATTATAAATACTCTATCATTTTAATTTTTTTTTGTAATGCAAAGTTGGCTCTTATTTTTTACCTTTTTTGTGGTTTGCCCGTATTTTTCTTTGTAGCGGTCAGGGGCCCCAATTATTAAATTTTTATGATTCTAGTATTAGTCTAGATTAAAATAAAATAAAAACGTTGTCAGTTCCATGATTTTTCAAAAAGTCATTTCAATTTAAAAGTCGAAAATTGAAAATTTTGGAAAAAAAATTAAAAAAAAATCTTAGGGTTTAAAGACTTTTGTAACTTTTTCTTGCTTGGCAGTTTTTAAAAGCTCCTTTAATTGAGACTGATATTCAGCAGAGGCATTAGCAATTTGCCTCTTAAAAATAATATTTCGTTCCATAGACGGATACATTTTTATAAAGAAATCACAAAGCTCTGCTTGCCATTCCTAAACCTTCACTAAGATTTTTCAAATTAAATGTCATGTTTCCCGTGCTTGTTAAAGCCTCTTCTTCAATGGGCTATGAATTTAACAGTTTCTCCAAGTCGGTTTCAGTAAAATCTCTATCTTGCGATTCAAGCACTTCTGAATGTCACTTGATTCTGTTTGTTCGAACCCATCTCGTTCTATTCCATTCGCAATTTCCATTATTAGTCCATTTGATGACGGGTTTACAAAGGACAGTGCGGGGGCATTTGCTTTCCCCAAAACAGTTGAGAAAAAATTATTTTTAAGACCTGGGCTGTAGCTAGCGGGGGGGCTCCCATTTGCTATTTAAGAGGGCACCGAATCCTTGTTCTTTTAACGTTTTTAACGACTTCTTGGCCATTTGGACATGGCACCCCCAAAATTTTTCGGGTTCGTCGGACTATGGCTTGCTCCCTCCAAAACTTTTTTCTGGGTTCACCACTGACAAAGGATATTTGGTTGGATACCTACATATTGGAATCCCTTTTACCAATGTGTATTACCCATGTACCAATTAGATATATCCGCGAATAAAGAAATCTTTAGCCGCGAAAATAGAAATTTATACAAGATTTAAACATTTTTTTAATGTAAAAACAAAATTTAAAAAAACCCTTAAATAACACGGAAAAAAAAAAACCCCACTTTTTTAATTTAAACTTGAATTTAAAATACCCCCCTAAAAAAAAATTAACTGATGGCGTTTAAACTATCGATATCGACAATCGTATCGATTTTAACGAAATGCTAAAATGCGAAATGCTTTTTAGACTTTACACTAAAAAAAGCCAGACTACCTAAATCGTTTCAATTGGAATAAAACATAAAAACTTACATCAAATGGTTTTCACAACAATAATAGGCATGTCCTTTGGGCATTTTCTCAATACCTACAGCAGCACACCAGGCTTTTCTCCTATCGTCTTGTTTTGGAAGAAAAGAATATTTTTGAAAGATCCTAAACTCGGCCGGCTTCTGGTTTCGCAAATAATAACAATACACTTTTTTTCATTTTGAATAAAATAACGGAAATTTACTTGTAAAAAAGGGTTCATATAAAAAGGAAAGTTTGGCGATAATAATAACTATAGTAATAAATTGGAATATTTGGAAAGAACACACACTATTTACAAATTAGAAATTATTAATAAATATTAGGGTCACTGGTTATACAGGTTGACATTGACAATATGACAATTGACAGGAAACGCCAACTTTGTAGATGTTGCGCATATCGAGATTTGATGACAGGCGTATCGAATAACAAAAAGCTGACAACAAAGCAGAAATTCCACCAATAGAAAATTTAGGGCCGTACGTCACGGGCCTACAAAATTCAAACTTGAAATTGATTTTTAAGGCGTTTCCGGAGGCCAAAAAATCGGGAAAAAATATTTTTGTCCTTTATTTTCATGTGGCTTTGCAATAAGTTAATAAAAAATCATAAAAAACGCCTATTAAAATATCCTCCGCTTTAAGGATCTTTTTTGCAATTTCCGCTATCTTTTAAGGTTTTGAAGTTATCATTAAAAATCGAATTGGCTTCTTTTTTTTCTCGTTTTTTGTTATTAACAATTGCAATTTCTACTGGCAGAAAAAATCCCCGAAACATGTTTCTCAGATTTGCATTCCGCATCGAATGAACTATCGCTCATATTTTTCGAAGCCTTCTAACCATTTTTTGCAGGAAACACACTTCGCGACGAGACTATATCCATTTCCTTTTAAAGTAGGTATATGTTTTAAATAATACCATTTCTCGTAAAACTATTTGCTAGTAAACCAAACATATGTTAAAAAGAAGAAGTAATATATTTCATTAGTCAGCAATAAAAAACCTACTGCTTTTTGGGATAAAACGCCTTTTTCGAAAAGATAACAACCGGCTGCCAGCACCTGCACGCTAATAAAATATTCCGAAGAGAGATACAACACCGAAAATTTGCATTTTGGGCAGAACAACATTCTCTACACCTCGACTATCTTCACTGATTAATTTTCAACACATTTTATTGAAATTCCGTGTATATATTAAGATAACCCGGGAGGATTCCACGAGTGGTACCATCAGTACCGTCAGCTGAACCCATAAGAACGTCGCAATTTGTCGTTTAATAATTTAGCGACGGTTTAAAGCGTTGGGTTTACCAATTTGTGTCATGTCACGACTCGGTGATAAATTCTGTATGACATTTTTGGTCCTTCGAGACGGTTGCTTTTTCTTTTCGTTCGCGTTTAACGATATACTTTGTTGGAGGATTATTGTCTTTAATAAACGAGGCAAATGTCGGGAAAAATTGCCAATTATTAGATTCGTTGTGCAACAATGTCTTTGAACAGTATAATGGGTTTCTACTATACAAGATCTAGCGGTCTATTCTCCAATCTCGAATACGCAGTGTCGCATACGATATCAGTACAATGTCGCTTAAAAATCATGCATGATCATCGAAAATTTGGATTCTCAAATGACATTTTCTATTCGACATTTTTGCAAGTGGCTGGGACCCATGCAAGAAATGAATTTTTGTTCGTGATTGTTTTAACTTACCTATCTTTTTTTTAAAGATTGTTTTATCTAAAAAGATATCAAATTTAAATGTTATTTCTAAGATCAACATAAAACCACTTTCAAATTGAACAACCCAAAGCAACTTATTAATGGGCCATCTTATTGTAATTTTACAGGATGTTTCACAAGTTCCGTTTAATAATTTCTCTGCTTAAGAAATATAAAAATGTATACATTACATATATAATTTTAACTTTCAAATTTTTCTTACGATGTCCATAAAAAACTAAACTAATATTAAACAATAAGGATTTTTTAAAAATTAGTCTTTATGTTACAATACAGTTTTTGAAATATTAATTATTATATATTACGGTGATCAACATATTTTTTCTCAAAGAGGTGTCCAACAAGGAGATCCTCTTGGACCAGCTCTTTTTAGTTTAGCAATTCATACACTTATTTTATCATTAAATACAGAAATAAATCTTTGGTATCTAGATGACGGTACATTTGCTGGAAACCCAAAATCGGTTTTAGATAATTTTCATAAAATAATCAGAGGAAGTAAAGATTTGGGTTTAAATTTAAATTTTGATAAGTGTGAATTAACTGTTTTATCTAAAGATCATTCCAATATACTATCAAATTTTTTTTGTGTTGTTCCTAATCTGTCAGTAATTCCCATTTCAAATTTTAATTTATTAGGAAGTGCTTTTTCGTCAAATGAAATTGAATACTCAATTAATAAAAATACAGAATTTTTAAAATCTCTTAGCACCAAATTAAAATTTATGGACCCACATATTTCCTATTATTTACTAAAATATTCCTTTGCCATACCTCGAATGTCTTATTTGTCAAGATGTTCACCTTGTTGGAAATCTCCAGAATTACTTTGTAATTTTGATAATGTATTACAAAGTTTGGTTCAAGACATAACAAATTGTGATATTAAATTAAATTCTTGGTTACAAAGCACTCTTCCAGTAAAATTTGGAGGGCTTGGAATAAGAGATACATCCACCCTGTCTATTTCTGCCTTTTAAGGTTCAATCAATGACGTGTCAGGTTTACTTTCCAAAATTTTACCTTCCTATATTCTTGCGACAGTAGATAATTATTTCAGCAATTGTTTTGTAAGATGGTTATCTGTTTGCAATTTTCAAAATCAACCACAAGAATTACAAAAAACAGAAAGATTTTGACTTTTAATTTGCAAGCTCGTAAAGTATATTACAAACATATGAACAATGAAGAAAAGCACGTCTACTTGCTCTTCAGGCCCATGAAAGTAATGCTTGGATTAACCACTTCCATCTTCGTCCTTGGGAAATTTGTTAGATAACAAAACATTCCATATTTCCATCGCTCTCAGACTTGGTTCTCCTGTGTGTGGAGAGCACACCGGTTTCGGCGAAAATGCTGATTTTATGGCCTACATGGTTAAGCTGCAAAAAAGCAAGGGCGTTCTTCAAAGATAAATGACATTATCAAAGAGAGCTCTGATTTTAGCTGAAAATCCTTCTGTGTTAGAGCCTCTTGGAGTTTGCAGAAAGCGATGGAAAACGGGTAGATGGAATGAGCTTAATTCCTGGAAATATGGAAAACAATTACTTTGGGACGTACTTGCAGCCATACACTTGCAAAATCCTATCTGGACAAAACTTCTAATTTTGTAGGTGCGGCTGCTCGTATTGCCGAGAATAAAAAACATCTAAAATATAAAGAGCTTGAAGAACGCTTTATCTTCATTCCTTTTGCTGTTGAAACTTTTGGTCCTTTGGGTGATGAGGCTAAGGGTTTTATTAATGAAATTTGCAAAAGAATACAATGCAAAAAATCTCGAAGTTTCATTATCCAAAGAATTGGTTTAGCTGTGCAACGGGGTAATGCAGCATCGGTTCTAGGTACAATCCAGAAAGACCTAGGACTTGATGAAGTTTATAATTTTTGAATATAGATTTGGTTATTTATTTAATTTTAGAATATTGTTATTTGGTATTTATAACATTATATATATTTTTAATTTATTTTATTTATACAATTAATAAATAATGACAAATTATTCTCATTAAACTCGTGAAAAAATACACTAAAAAAGCAATCTGGCAACAACGCATCTATTTAACCCGCGAATAAAGTATACAGTGCGCATGCGTCAGAATTTACTGATTTTGAAAAACATGGATGCCAGATTTTACAAACGAGCAGTTAGTCGTACGGGATTGGCTGGAAATGGTACAGCCAAAGCAAAACTTTGTGGGCTTAGGAGTAACGACGCAGTGGGACGGACTCATAAAATGTGCAGGAAAAATTTGATTCAATAAAAATTGTTCAGAATTATTCAAGGAATACGGATAATCTTTTTCAGAATTTTTGAAAACATTTTTGGACCTCTGGAAAAATGACTAATAAAAAAATTGAGACTTATGCAAAAATTCTGAAAAAATTCACCCATATTCTAAATGACACTGAATACTTTTTTGTGCAAAAATGCTTGTTCTGTAAGAGCGACCATTTTTGACATAACGGGTATTTATCAATAAATAAATTGACCAATATTCTATCGAAAAATGTGTCAGCTTTGGAAAAAAAAATAGATTAGAAAGTCTTTGGAATCTCATCTCAATAAGGTTTGGAGTCAAATCTTCGGAAAATAAAAACCCAAATCAAAAATCCAAAAAGAGAAATCGATAGGCAAATTCAAGACGAGTATTTAAAAAAAAACAGCATAAACGGTTGAACTTAGTGTTTTAACGCTTCGAAAAAAACCGTTTTTTTTTTCGGAAAAAAACCGTTTTTTTTTCAAAGGATCAGAAAAAAACAAAAATATGGAAAAATTTCAGTTCCAATTATATTTTAATCTTTATTAATAAAATGTTTACAAATTATAAACATTATCAAACACTGTAAAATCGGTAATGCATCACATAAACAACAATCCAAAAATTTAACGTAATGAAACACATAAATACACCTAAAACTTATTTAATTTTTTCGATATCACCCTCAGAACTCTCACTATCAAAACTTTATTCGTCGAAATATATGGTCGCATCAAATTGGCAGGTTGGCAATATGACTAGAAATTTATTTAAACCGATACAAAAAGTAATACTAAAAAATATTTACCAAAAATCACCTAAAATGTTTATTAATGTAAGTAAGTACAATAAAGAAAAAACTGTATTTTTCCCAATTGATCGGTTTTTTTCCTGCTTTCTTTCCAGATTTAATTTTTTAAACACTAGAACTATATGAGGTGTAGAGTAATTTGGGTGGCAGCAGCGCAGCGACGGCAACTACCTTAAAGAAAATATCGTATGTATGATGTTTATTTTTTGGTTCAAGTACATACCTATTCTCTATTAGCCTAATAAAAAACCCATAATTTGGTAATGTGTCTTACGGAACCCATGAGATGGTATATTTAAAGGCGCCTTGATTGATGCCATTATACCAAATCATAAAAGTTAATTTAGTAGCCCATTTAGTGACTCGGTCCGACCCGTAACAAAGTAATCAGGTAACGTTGGCCTCTCAAATGAGAGGACACAATAGTTGATTAATTTTTTTGTAAGATAACATAATTTATAAGTAAATTTTAAAGGCGACTGATTCGGTTTACCCCGTATACTTTGTATATATATATATATATATATATATATATATATATATATATATATAATATATATATTATATATATATATAATATATATATATAATATATATATATATATATATATATATATATATATATATATTTATAATTGTTTATTGTTTCAATAATAAAAATAAGAAAGTTTACCAGAAAGTAGTAATATTATATATACAGGGTAATTCACGATGAGTGTCCTATTAAAAGTTCTGGGGACATTTTAAAAATATTTCGGCAAGTTCAGCGTTGCCGGATCTAACCGAAACCAACGGCAACATTGTAATTGTAGATAGAACATCCTTTTTATTGCATATTTGGATTCTACACAAAATTCTAAGTAAGTTTTATTAATATCTTCCTATACCTATATCTTACCCTTTTTAAGAAAATTATTAATCACCATCACACTGATGGATCTAAGATGGAACAGGGGGTTGGAGCAGGTGTCTTTGGACATGTAGACTATCAAAGTCTCTCGGCAGGGCTCCCTCCATCTTCCAAGCTGAAATCCATGCAATTGACATTTGCGCTTCTGAATGTGCCAAAAAGGCCTTCGAGCCGCAACCATATATATTTTATCGGACAGCCAGGCTGCTTTGAAGGCATTGACTTCATGATCTTTTAATTCAAAGCTGACCTGGGAATGCCGACAATCACTAAACCAACTGGCCAAAAACAACAGAGTTACTCTGGAGTGGGTACCAGGACATGAAGGAGTGGAGGGCAATGAAATTGCCGATCAACTCGCCAAGGAAGGAGCACAGAGACTATTCTATGGACCTGAGCTCTTCTGTGGCACCACTAGAGGCCACCTCTACGAGGAACTCAGAACATGGAAAAAAAGTCAAAAAGAGACTTACTGAAACAACATTCCAGGACAAAGGCAGGCGAAAAGATTTATTTCGCATTCACCTAAGTACACAAAGAAGCTACTGGAACTTCAAAAACATGAACTTAAACTGGTTACCGACTTCCTAACAGGACATGGCCCTTGGAGGTATCACCTCAAAAAATGGGAAAGACTGAGGATGAACAATGTCGGTTTTGTCACGAGGCAAACGAAACTGCGGAACACATTCTCTGTGAATGCAGAGAACTGACCCGACAACGGCTTAAATACCTCGAAGGGGTATATCTTACTCCTAGAGATATTATTCAGCTTGCACCGCGTAGTATCCTGAACTTTGCTAAAGGTATAGGAATTACCGGGCACTAAACAACGAAGGGTATTCATAAAAGATCTCTTTAGGTCGAAGTGAAGGATCTTTGACGCTTGATTTATCATCTGGATTATGTAGTATCATTCGTATCGTAGTTATCATTTGTAACTATAGAAACTAAAAATGATCCGGATTTGTGATTCGATAAATAGGAATCGATTCCCTGAATTCGATTCCTTTTTTCTTTAAAAAGATATCGTAATTCGTATTGGTAGTTTGATTCCTGTACGAGCTCTGTTAATGTGTTTTCACTTTAAATAGTTCATTTTTTATGCATACATCGAAATGTTTAAACAAATAGAGGATTTTGTATTTGCATTCGTTTCTAACTTTGCTGACCTTTTCTTACGAAGTAAACCCACCCAGCAAAAGACACAATACCTGATTGATTTTTTCGGATACAACATAATTAATAAAACGAAACTGGCTCATTTCGGCAGCCATTTATAACAATTCCAACCACTGCGGTAGGCTCGGAAATTAGCTCAATCATCCACAGTTCTTAATTGATATATCAATTGGTGACGTTGCGTTTTTTTCTTAATTAATACGTATTTAAGGATAATTTATGTTTCACTACAAAAGTCAATTAAGGCCTTTATAAATCCGGCCAGTTCGGTGGCTTGTTTGGCTTCAGAAGAAGCCGTGTCGAATATCGGATCAATACAAGCGAAATTACTTTTATACTTACCAACTAAATTATAGTAAGTGACATGGAAAATGCAACACCCAAAATTATTTATTAAAATTTTGATACAAACTTGTAAACATATTTGCCATCATGGAAGTATTTACGAAGGCAATTTTTTTTCGAGGGGACACATTTGTCGCTTATTTTTAACCCTGTCACTTCAACCCCCTAGGGGGGTGAGATTCACTCTTAAATTCTTAAATGGGAAAGAGGGTCGACTGATACGTCATTTTAAAGATCATCGGATTCTCTTTTCAACGCTTCCTAGTTCTTGAATTTGATGCAGTAATTTTCGAGAAGATAATTTTAAATTTAATAACAAGTCAACATTGAAAAATAATTGTTTTATCATCTTTAAATTTTTTAATGGCCATTTTTTGGGAAAACGTCATTCTTTCTAACCACAGCTTTTAGTTTTTGGTAAGGGTAACCCCACGAAGGGGAGAAGGGGGATGATTTCAAATAACGAGAACATTTACATTAAAAACTTTCCTTCTACTTTACTTACTTACTTTTTAATTTTACAAGTCTTCAAAATGTTGGCCTCATGCTTCCATGCAGTCATACAGGTTTTGTTTAAAACGGTTTCGAACGTTCTGAAGTATTTCAGGTGTAATGTTCCGACATTCATCAATGATACGTTGACGTAAATCATTTTGGAATTCTGGTTGAGTTTTATAAGTTTTACTCTTTAAGTTACCCTACAGAAAAAAATCTAACGGGCTTAAATCTGGTGACCTTGCAGGCCACTCCACTGATCATCTTCGTCCGATCCATCTGCCAGGAAACGTTTCATTCAAAAACTGACGAATAGCAAAAGCTGTTCGCCAGTGGGGGGGTGCTCCATCTTGTTGAAATGTCAACTCATTCGCATTGTAACGGTGTTCATGTTCAACAATTTCTGTTACTGCGGGATCTAACGATGCATTCGTTTTCGATTTGCACAGATCCTGTCTCCCTAAACTTGGCTACTAGTTCAATAACGTATTTCCAGATGACATGCTTATCTGGATTTAATTCATTAAATAACTGTGCTCTATGATTAGCGCACCTACCGTTTTTATAACAAAGTTCAATTATCGATACTTTTTCCGCCGATGAGTAAACCATTTAGAGCAAGAAGAAAGATTATAAGCCGAAATAATCAGTGACAAAATCCTATGAGATACTAAATTTACATAAATTGAATGTAAATAAGTTCCAAAGAAAGATTTTTTACACAAGCATCGACTTCCATAGCAGAAATAACTGCTAACCTTAAACTGATAATATTCTAAACAAGACACTGACAATACTTTTATAATTTTAAAGCGTAAGTAAAAAGTATCCGCATTTTATTGAGTGATAAAAAAGTGACATTTAATGCTTCCTTACTTTTTAAGTTGGATAGGACACGATTTAAAAACAAAAATATAAATAAAAAATAGTACTAAAAGTGAAAAAGCGTTACTTCGATTATAGGCCGATTATGCTTATAAAACGTATTTTCTTGAAAACTAGGAAGCGTTGAAAAGATGATTCGATGATCTTTAAAATGAGGTATCAGTCCACCCCCTTTCCCATTTAAGAATTTGGGAGTAAAGCTCACCCCCCTAGGTGTTAAAGTGACAGGGTTAAAAATAAGCGCTGTTGTTTCGTTTTCATTGGTCTGATGTATGGACATGTTTACTTAATAATCAGTGATTTTTCTGTATTGGATTTGTTTGGTTTCATTTGTTTTATTGTTGTTTCATTGCATTATGATGCCTAGAGTTATTTCACTCAACTTTCCTAGTTTAGGAGGGGTCGGATAATCGGAATACGTGAAGCCGGATTTTCTTTCTGTAATGAGTTGTTGTCAAGCGCGGTTCAATGAAGGCCAAAATCGACGAGTTAGAGGTACTGGACGTCAAAGGCAGACTACAGAGCGACAGGATCGTTATTTAAGGCAACTAGCACTAAGAGATCGATTTTCTATAACAAGGGCAGTTGCGAACCAGTTTGATGCTGTCGAAAAAGAAATAATAATGAGAACAGATTATCGTATTAGGTCTTTCGGACTGTTTTCATACTCCCCCCCATCTTGTACTACCTCTGATCCCACAGCATCGTCGACAACGATGATATGGAATGGTACCCAGTCGTGTCCAGCGATAAGTCCAGATTCTCAGAAGAAGACGTGGTAAAAGACGGAACGCCAATTAATCATCAAACTGTATATTCATCGCACTCTGGGTGTAATGGTATGGGGTGCCATTGCTTACAGCAGCAGGTCATGATTAGTGTTCATTCGAGGTAGCATGACTGCCCAGCGCTACATCCACGAAGTTTTACAACCATATCTGCTTTTCTTTTTGGAAACATCGCAAGATCCACTTTGTCAGCAAGGCAATGCACGCTTCATGTCGCACGTGTTAGTTTAGACTTTTTAGGGGTCGGTGTAAATCTGCTTCAGTGGCCTCCTCGATCTCCAGACCTTTTCCCCATCGAACCTGCATGATGGGAGGAAAAGGTTGCAAAATTCACCGCACCCTCCACAAACATTGGGGGCTCTTCACATCAAATTCAGATGGTCTGAGGTACAATACACCAAGAAGACACCAATCACCTAATTCAGCTATTTTGCGAAATTTCGAGTTCAAATTTTAATAACTTTTTATTTATCAGTAGATCTAAAACTTCACTTCACTTAGTATATAATCGGTAAAAAATCGTTTAAATCAAATTTTAATTATTGAAATTTAAATTTACCCCACCAGCACACATTATTAATTGATCTGAAAAATTAAAATAGAGTGTCAAGTGTTTCCTCTTTTGCGGCTTACAATAACAAAACCCCAAACGTATGATACATATCTCTGGGAACAATGAACAAACATGGGTAGCAAAATCTCGCAGGTAGTTTGAGAATTATCTAAAAGGTACTTTAAAGTCCGAGATGATTCAAAATGTCACTTTTTCGGTCATAATACATCTTGCGGTATTTTTGATGTGAAGGTTGCAGGTTTTTTGATAAATGGGGTGTAGGTAATTTTTTTGCCGAAATATTTACGTTTGGGTATTCTTAGCTTATTCAGTGAGAAATCTTACAAATCTTAATAGCTTGATTTAAATAAACACATAAACCAAAAAGAAGCTATTTCTTATATATATATATATATATATATATATATATATATATATATATATATATATATATATATATATATATATATATATATATATATATATATATATAATTTGCATTATATTAGTATATATTTATATGTAGGTAGGTATATATATTCATTTGTCTGTCCAAGTGATTCTGAAGTTATGGCTTGAGCTAAAATCATGAAATTTGGTACAGTGGTAGTCTTTAGCAGTGGCTAGAACCCAAGAAAGTTTAAAGGTGTATGGAAGCCCAATGCTATAGCCCATTCGATCAAAAAATGTCCAGCCCAGTATGAAAATAACTGTCAGAGTTGGCCCCGCCGATTCTGCGCAATAACATAATTCCACGAAATAATTTAATATGTTCCCTACTTGCAAAACAGTGTGAGTTAGGCAACACATTATACTTTTATGAGAGCCGTAATGGTCTTAGGTTGTCTAAGGTTTTTGGTGCAAGGGCGCGCGCGGCGCGTATGAAACTATATCCGCGCTGTACCGTTTGCCGTTCCAACCGTCATCGTCTCATCATTCGTCATTTTCATTGTGGTTTGTGCCCTTTGGGCCGTATTAGTTTCGATTGTTTTGCTTTGTGTGAGTACCTCTATTTTGTAGTTGCAGAAGTTTTTTGGATTGATAAAAACTTTCTTATTTTAGTGATTAGTGTTTATTAAATTGTGACTATAATTTTTTGTTTATTGTTTGTTGCTTATAATATCGTAACAAAATGATTAGAGGTTTTATGGTTTTGTCTTGCAAATCCAAGGGTAACATACCCGGCATTTTTTACTTTAGGTAAGTATTTCTTATATTTAAATTAGGTGATTCTTATGACACGTAATGTTAGGTAACCAAAAAAAATAATAATATATTAATTATGAATAATTGAATAATCAAAATTTCATAGGAAATAGCAGTGAGAAAAGTAAGGCAATATTAACTATCTTTTAGATTATTTCCATAATGTTTGTGTATTTTTGTGGATTATTAAAAAGAAATAAGGTTTACATTTAGGTACTTTTATTTCATTTAATAATTTAGTACATTCTTTTAAAGGATCAAAATTATTAATTACTGGGCAGACCAGGCAAATTTTAATATATACAGGTCCCCCTAATTGAATGAAAGAAAGTACAATTTTATGTTAAAGTTCCTTTTTGCTTTTTCTGTATTTGTTTAAAAAAGAAATAATATTTTTGGTTTCTTAAATTTACATTATCAACTTTTAAGCTCGACATACTGTAGACACATAATATTTAACGGTTACTGTTACAATGGATACCTAGGTACCAAAAGGTTACTAAACATTTTTAACCATTGTTATTCTGTCTCATGAATGTTTGTTATTAGTGAAAAGTATATGCCTAAAAAGCAGTTATAAAAATTTTCACTTTTTAATGTACAACCACAATCTTAGGATTAGATTAAACTCATTTACACTATCTTGCCCTTCTTTTATCACAATTGGTGATAAGTACACGAAACTATCTATAACTATAATAAACTATATATATAAAAAAAACAATGTAAAAATATGATCGAAGTCTTAGAAGTAATTTTACCTAACAATCCAAGCAAGTTCCGGACTGACGCACGCAGTGTGTATATTACACGAAATTTTTCAGCATATTTTCCCCCTATCATAACTTCGTTGTCGTTCCACGTAAAACTATGGGGTTGGGTATGTAAACTCACATAAATATTCTCATTATCCGTGAAAAATTGAGAAAGCTATGGTAAGTGGTTTCTGAGAGACTCATCTAAATTATGGGCCACTTCCCGACAGAGTAGAAACTTGAAATTTGGTATGTAAGTTAATTTTAGGACAAAAGTAAGGAAAATTTCTAAAAACTGTACATTTTTACTCAGTGTCCTGAAACAGGGGCGGTACTATCGTATATTTAGGGGGTATTTTAGAAAGAAACAATATTTTTATATTGCAATTGTAACAAAACCTATTAAAGATAATGTATATGTTACCTCCTTTCAAACAGAGGTAGTAATATACAGTCAAAGCTCCTTATTCGCACTTCTTTTCTTCGCGTTTTTTACTATTCGCGGATTAAAGAAAATTCTACCCAATTCCTATATTCGTGGCTAAATATTTCTTTATTTGCGGATCTAATCGGTACATCGGTACATACACATTAATAAAAAGTATTTCAATATGTAGGTATCCAACCGAATATCCTTTGTAAACGCGTCGTCAAATGAACTAATAGCCGAAATTGCAAATAGAACAGGACGAGATGGGTTCGAACCAAGGAAGTTTTAAACGTGTATGGAAGCCCAATGCTATGGCCCATTCGATCAAAAAATGTCCAGCCCAGTATAAAAATAACTGTCAGACTTGGCCTTGCCGATTCTGCGCAATAACAAAATTCCATGAAATAATTTAATGTGTTGCCCACTTACACACTGATAAATCAATGTGCAGTTAGGCAACGTATACTATGAGAGCCGGCATACCTTTTTTTAATGCATCGGCGCACGCGGCGCGTATGATATCCGCGCTGTACCATCCACCAACCGTTGGCGTCGTCGTCTCATCAATCGCCGTTTTCGTTGTGGTTTGTGCCCTTTGCGCCGTATTAGTTTCGGTTGTTTTTGCCTTGTGTGATTATATTTTGTGGTTGCAGGAGTTTTGAATTGATAAAAACATTTTTATTTTAGTGATTAGTGTTTATTTAATTGTGACTATAATTTTGTGTTTATTGTTTGTTACTTAATATCGTAACAAAATGACTGGAGGTTGTATGGTTTGTCTTGCAAATCAAAGGGTAACATACCCGGCATTTTTTACTTTAGGTAAGTATTTCTTATATTTAAATTAGGTGTTTCTTATGAGACGTAACGTTAGGTAACCGAATAAATAATAATACCTATATAAATTATGAATAATAGAAAATAAAATATTCATAGGAAATAGCAGTGGGAAAAGTAAGGCAATCTTAACTATCTTTTAGATGATTACCACAATGTTTGTGTGTTTCTGTGGATTATAAAAAAGAAATAAGGTTTACATTTAGGTACTTTATTTCATTTAACGAATTTAGTTTAAAATTTGTTTTAAAAATCGTGTTTTATTTATTTACAAAGATTTTGGTAAAAAACTCCCGAAAATCAACCATTTAAATAGAGGGCTGTAAAAGTATTCTTTCCATATTATATCAGATGATATAAAATCCAATATTACACAATAATTTTAAATATTCTACAGTGATATCGTTGAATAACCAACAATTTTGTGCAAAAAAAACAGTGAATGTTTAAATTTGACATATGGTGATGTTAACTTTATAGAGAGTAACAAAGAATTATGGAAGTCTGGCCCTGACCCACTACTCATTGCGCAAACTCCGCATTGCCGACCCCGATTCCCTTTGCCCTGCACGGCTGGACAATTTTGTACTACAGTATTGGGTTTCCATACACCTTTAAACTTCCTTGGTTCGAACAGATAGAATCAAGTGACATTCAAAAGTTGCTTGAATCGCAAGATGAAGATTTGACTGAAACCGACTCGGAGGAAATGTTAAATTCACAGCCCATTGAAGAAGAGGCTTCAACAAGCTCGGGAAACGTGACATTTAATTTAAAAAATTTTAGTGAAGGTTTAGGAATGGCAAATAAGCTTTGTGATTTCTCTATGAAAATTGATGCGTCTATAGAACGAAGAAGTTTTGGAGCAAGACCAAGACCGAGATCAAGACCAAGACCGCCTTCCCGCCTGCAAGACCAAGACCAAGACCAAGACCAAGACCAAGACCAAGACCAAGACCAAGACCAAGACCAAGACCAAGGAGTGCAAGACTATGCAAGACCAAGACCGACCTACAGCACTTCTGCGACTTTTTTTAATATTATAGTGTTTAATTTTTATATTCATTATAGAAAAGGTATTTCATATAGACATGAAAAATGTGTCAAGAACTGCCAAAAAAAGGAAATTATTTCATAAGTAACAGGTTTCATTTTTTTAATCAGAAACCAATGTTTACATATTAGAATCATTTTCACGGACATTTCACATCTGGTTGAAATAACAAGTTTTTTTTGCCCACACAATGCACATATTTGTTTTAATTTTATATTCTTCTTTTAAAAAAATTTAAATAATTCTTATCACTAAAAATCTTTCTATGTGCCACTAAATGTATAAAAGCAGCTGTGTCTTAATTTAACTAAAAATAAAGCACTATAAATAAATAAACCCCTACATTTAAAATATGCTTAGCTTAAAATCAGTATATTTTAAAATTTTAATGCAAAAAATATAGTCGCCATCTTTATCTATTTGTACGTATTAAAAAAATATATTTTATTCAAGATTACTTTTTTATATTTATTATTTTATCAAATTATTAGTACCAAAAAAAGGAAGACCAGCAAGACTCTTGCAGCAAGACCAAGACCAAGACCGGGTGGTGCAAGACCAAGAACAAGAACAAGACCTTGCTTTGGCTTGCAAGACCAAGACCAAGTCCAGGCATGCAAGACCAAGACCAAGACTAGCCCGGTCTTGGTCTTGGTCTTGGTTTGCTCATCACTAGAGATAATTGAATATGGTATTTTAGCAATCCTGTTATGGTGTAACTCTAACTTCAGACTAGAAAAATAATTTACAAAAACGTACGTATATTATATAGTTTTTTTGAGTTTTGTTATATTTATTTCTATATTTCCAATATTTCCATATATTTCCAGAGTTTTCTGATATATTTTCGGAAATTTTCCATCACTATTCATAACTATTATTTAAGTGACAATGTTATAAATAGACTCATTGTTTTGTTTAGTGTATTTTAGCTGCCAAATACAATTTTTATTAATAAAATTATGCCAATAAGAACTATTAATAGTTTCTTTGTAATAATCTCCAAAAAAGATCAAAAAAAAAATTTTAATTTTTAAAAATTATGTTTGTGTCCTTGCTAAACCTGATAGCTTGATTAATTAAACCCTAAGCGACACCTTAAATATTCAAAAACCCCTTTTTTATAAGATAAAACCCAAAAGCCGTTTTCGTTTATCTTGATCCCTTAGTCAGGACTCAAAAGGGGGTGTAAAGCGTGAGTCCGACTATAAACGCGTCACCATCTGACCCACGGGGGCCCAAAAAATTTCGGAAAAACCTTAAACATGGATGCTTTGGGGTTTTTTAAAATTTGCCTTTTTTAATTTTGTGTTTTTTTTTTTTTAAATTTTTTATTCGTATCCCCTTAATTTTTTTTAATATTAAGGGCGTTTTAAAAATGTATCAATAAATATACTTTGACTGCCGAAAGAAAAAATTTTTTAATAGTTTTTTTAATTTTAAAACAAATTAGGCCTAATTTTTGAAGGGTGAATATTTCAAATTCCTTTTTATGTTAAGATTAAAAGCTACAAATTGTATATCTAAATTTTTTATATAAGTTTGGGAACATTGTTGAAAATTTTTAAAGGTTAATTATATATTTTTTAAAAAAAATTTTTTTAAGTTTCTCTCAAAAAAACAAAATGTTCCCGCTATTTGACTTTGAATTTTTTTAAAAATTTGATGACGAAAAAATAACCATTTAGAAGCAAACTCCTCCCCTTGGTTGTATAGAAATTATAAAAAAAAAATTTTTTTTTTAAAAGCTATAATTTGCTTTTACAGTTTTTTTTAAAAACATTTTGGCAAAAAAACCCATTAAAAAAAAATCGATTTTTGTTAGTGATGAGCAAAAAGCGAAACCAAAAACCCGGGGTGTCTTGGGTCTTGGTTTTGCAAAAGGGGGGCCCCAAAAAAGGGGCTCTTTCTTGCACCACCCGGGGCTTGGTCTTGCGAAGAATCTTGCTGGTCTTTTTTTTTGGTAGTAATAATTTAAACTAAGTAATATATAAAAAAAATATTTTTTTTTACTTCAAAACAAAAAAAATAAGACATTTTTTTTTTTGATAAATGGATTTCAAGGACCCAAAATTTAAAAATTCCGTTTTAAACAAAAACATTTCCGGGGGGCCCTTTTATATTTTTTAAATGAAACGCGATAAAAAAAAAATTTCTTTACCCCCCTTTCCCTACTTTGTGTTGAAAATACAAAAACATTGGAAATTCCCAGGTTTTTTTTCCGGGGGGGAAAAAATTCCAAAAATTTTTTTTTTTTTGGGGAAATTGAATCTTAAAAATTCAAAACCCCTTTTAAAACCTTATTTAGTATATTACTTTATTTATGCATAAAATTGTTAAACTGTAAATAAAAACAATGTCCCTGAGGGTTTTTTAATATAATTTTGGGTTTTTATAAAAATGACGTCATTATTATTGTTTTAGCATTTTTTTGCCTTTCCCCAAAACCGGAGGATATTTAAAACCATTTGTAAAAAAAGTATTTTCATATAATAAAAAATTTTTTTTAATAATTCCTCTTTTTTTTAAACTTTTTTTTAAAAAATTTTGTTTTTCTAAAAAAATTTTTTTGAAAAATTTTTTGATCCACCCTGTAAGTGGCATCCTAGATACAATTAAAAAAAAAAAAACATTGGGAATATGAAAGTTATTTCCGCTTCTTCTTTTATCCCCTAGCTTTTCTCGTGTGAAGTGCTTTGTCACCATTGAGTCACAATCCTATTTTTTTTGAAACATGTTATTGAATTTACTCATAATCGTTGTTAAAGAACTGTATAAAGTAACAAAGTGTTTCATTTAGTTATTATTTTATTAAGAAAACCTGTTACTCATTAAATAATCGCCTTTTTTGGCAGAGTGACATTTTTTGTCATTTCTCCTCTGTATATTAAATAAAAAAATTAATATTAAAAAAAAAATTTTTAAAAAAAGTTGCAAAGTGAAAGTCTTGGGTCGGCTTGGTCTTGCGTAGTCTTGCCTCCCGGTCTTTTTTGGGCCCTTGCTGAAAGTTTTTAAGGCAAAAAAAAAAAAAAAATTCCCCCGAGATGGAATGGCCCAAAAAATTGCGACCCAAAAATGCTTTATTTTCTGCACTTTTAATACGGTCAGAATTCTTACTGGTTTCGGTTTTTTGGATAACATCTTCAACCAGAAGGGGAATCTTTTCCCCTAACTAAAATACTATAATATTATTTTGAATCAAAAAATTTTTTTTTGAAAAAAAAGGGTGCTTTTAAAAAAAAAATGTTTTATACCACCCCTAAAACATTTTAAATTTGAAGATGAAAAAATAATCTCATAAAAAAAATTGTATCCTACTTTTGTCCACTCCAAACCTGTTCAAAAACCTTTCCTTCGTGCCAAAACAGAAAAAATTCCGGTGAAGCCTTGTGATGCTTTTTATTTCCCTCTTTCCTCTGATAAAGAGGTATCAAATTTCGTGTTTAATTGGTTACTGATTCGATTTTTTTTATCATTGTCAATTTTTAAAAAGATAGACTAATCAATGGTATTTTTTTTAGTGAAGGACACCCATGCTCTTTGGACTTTGTCTGTTTTCATTAAACTTTGCCTTTTTGATTCCGTAGGTAGGTCGTTAAAAATATGAATGGCTTCAGGTATAAATGGATAAGAACAACCGATTCAATGTATTTTTTGTAATTTAAAATGAAGTAATACATACTGGTTTTCTGTTTAGAAAAAATGTGGCGAAGGCATTATCCAAAATTACCGATTTATTGATTAAAGCATCCTTGTGTAATTTCCTTTAAAAAATTAAAATAAATTTAAAAATTTTTTATTTTTTGCTTGTTTTAAAAATTTTTCAAGCTATTGCCTACCCCCCTTTTGGCAAGGAATATTTTTTGCCCCGTTTCTTTCTAAGACAAAGTTTAGTTCCATCTCAATGGACCAAAGCCCTTGGTCCCCATTTTTTTCACCCTCCAAAATCCCAATTTTTGGGTTTTCAAATTTCTTTAAAACTGGAAACTTTGCCCTTTTTAAAACCCAGGGGCCCGGGTTTTACGCCGTAAAGGGGTGGGTTCCGATTCTGCTGATTTAAAATCGTTCTTTAAATCTGCCTCTCTGCGAACAAGGAGGGGGTCCCCGATGGTGGATCATCCAAGGTGTGGGTTTACATCCCTTTTTAATTCTGCTTGTCTCGTTGGGGCGACGTCCTTGCCTTGCGTGCCGATTTATATCAAACCGGGCAAATCTGCCAGAATGACCCCCCGGGGGGTTTTTTAAAACTCTGGGTTTGGCTCCCCCAAATTTGAGCTTGTCGCTTACGAATGATTTTTTCTTTCCGGGGGGAAAGGCGGGGTTTTTTTTTGGGGATTGGTTTTTGGTTTTGGGGGGGGGGGTTGCTCTTTTAACCCCTTTTTTTCGAATTTTTTTTTTCTTCTTTTCCGAAAAAGGGGGGGTTTTTTTTTTTTTGGGGCCCTGGTTTTCGGTATAAATAAATTATTTAAATTTTTATTTAATTTTTTTTTAATTTTTATATATATATAACTATTTGTACCCGCGGAAGGGGTTGGTCGTTGGTATAAATATTGAAGAGTAGGGGCCAAACCTTCCCCGTGGCAGGCCGTTTCCCCCGGTTTCTCCATCTCTTCTTTTCCTGGGTAACTCCACTAAAACCCCCATTCTGGGGGGTTTTGATGATGTTTTTAGTTTAATGTCTTTTGGTTTGATTACTTTCTGCATCAGGGTCGGTTGATGGTGTCATATGCAGCCGTGAGGTCGATGAAAACGGCACCCGTTACATAGCCCCCCTGGTATCCATTCTCGATATGCTGGGTTAGATTGAGCACTTGTGCAGTACAGCTTTTTTCGGGACGAAATCCAGCCAGGGTAAGGCGGTTTTGTATCAGTCTCTCAAAGATTTTATATGTATGGCACAGGAGGGAGATTGGGCGGTAGCTTTTTGGGTTCTTAACTTCTTTACCCGGTTTAAGAATGGCTATGATCTTGGCTTTCCGCCAGATGCTAGGGATTTTGCACTGTTGTAGGCAGGCATTAAACATGTCCAATAGCCACTGTTTTGCTTTGGGCCCAAAATGCTTGATCTGCTCAGTCAGGATATCATCTAGTCCAGCGGCCTTTCGTGGTTTGCATTTCTTTATGGCATTATTCAGCTCTTTTATGGTAAAAGAAATATACAATTTGGTCGTTTCGTTGTCCTCTGTTCGGTTAATGTTGGTTTCGTGTCTGGGGGGCATTTGGTCTGGCTTGCCATTCTTTACGAGCTGAGTAGATATTTGGTCTGCCGTTACGTTGGCATGGGCTCTTGAGTGGGTTGGGTCGCTATTTAGACGATTCAGTAGTTTCCATGCTTTGTGATTGCTTTTGCTCATATCGAGCTCCTCCATTAGTTTAATCCAGTTCTCTCTCTTGGCCTCGGATATATAACTGATTAATTGTTTGCCCGCCTCTATTGTGTCCTCTCCCAACGGATTGGCCTCAAAAAGGGTTAGATAATAGTGCAGTTTAGCTTTTGTCGCTGTGATCCGGTACAGAAGGCAGCATTGAACCTTCCTTCGATAAAATAAGATACACCAAGTCCTTGTGCACTCAGCCACCCCCAAACATTTACCGAAAATCGCCCGCTACTTCTGTCCTTTTGGGTATATTTTTCATCAACTCGTGTTCCTTGAGGCCTGTATACCTTAAGTATCCCAATGTAGCACTACTGAAACACTTTTTCATCGGTAAATATTATATTTTCACAAAAAATCGGAGGTTCCAAGTAAAATTGTAGAGCAAATCCAATGCGTTGTTCTTTATTTGCATTTGTTAAAAACGGTTTTAAGGCTGCCGGGTAGCAGCGCAATTCGGATATTTGCCTTATTCTTCGCCGTGCCGTTCTAACCGATGCTGAGAAATTGCTTTCCGTTTTTGCTGTATCTACAGATTTAAATGATTGGTTCCTTAAAACATTAACTAAATTATTGTCTTGTTCTTGATTCGATATTTTGGGGCGACCACTTCCAGCTCTTCTCTTAAAGGAGTGTGTTTCCTGCCATTTTTTAAACAAAATGAATAATACTTTTTGGGATGTTAAGCTCTGTCGCCACATCCCTTTCTGGCCAACCTCTCTGCTCAATATAATGAATAATTAATACTTTTTAATCCAAAGTAAAGTTTGGCATTTTAAAAAATATTTTTATACACTGACAACGAACACCTGTTTTTTTATTACGTTTTTCAACAGGTATTTATATTCAGTAGAAGGTGGCATAAGCCTTTTTTACAAAAGAAAAAGAATTGCCCAAGATTTAACTGCTGTTACTGTACGTATATTATTACAATTACGAATAATAAAATCTCGATGTCGGGGATTTACCGATTATTGCTTGTTGGCTATTGCTTGCTTTAGAAGAAGTTTAATTGCACTCCCATGAAGACGGCATTAATGCTGAATACAATATTAAAGGTGTGGATGATATCGATGAAGATATGCCTCTCGATCAAGTAGCACAACTTGTGTCTCGTGGTCGTGTGTACTGTCTTCTTTATATTTTTAATACTTAAATTTTTATTTATATTAAGGGTTTTTGCGTTTTGGCTTCTGGTTGACATGTATAAATAACCCGATTTGAAATATCAAAAATCGAAATTGGCTATCGGATGAAAGGGAAAAAGTTTTTGGCTAAAAAATCGGTAAGTTTACGGTTTTATCAATCGTGTCGTCCATTGTTACTTCAACAGCGACTGTATTTCGTCTTGTTGATTAATTATTATTTTGCTTTTAACTTTGTTTCATTTGCGCAATTATCGTGCCAAATAGCATTAGGCGTGTTGTTAAATTCATCGATGAATCGTGCGTACTAATCGCTGTTTCATCAAGCCGTTTTTAAATTAATTGATGGAAAAGCGTTAAAGAAAGATGGTCTTTGTTTTAGTAGTATATGGACAAGGATAAAACTAGCGGTAATCTAGTGTGACGTCACGATAGATTTCAGCGCTAAACCATCTGATGAATTTAACAACACGCCTATTCGTACTTACATTTTGAGCCAGATATTTTTGCCTGGTTTTGAATACTTTGGATATCTAATTTATTTCTTAAAATCGTTGTTTGCTATCGGCTAAAAAGAAAGGAACAGAAATGCAACTGGATAAAAAAATCGGATAAATTTCTACTAGGTATGTTACCATGGTAGCAATTGCAACTTGAAAGGTTACTTTGTCGAAGTAGTTTTTATCATATCCCGATTCGGAAATACCTGCGACGCAGGTATAGAAAGAGAAATAGAAAATTGTATTCCTAAAAATACAAAGAAAAGTCAGTCATCAATTTGGAACTAATTTGGCATATTTTGCAAAGAGCGAAATTTTAATGTAGACGGAAAGCAACCGATTGAAGATTTAGCAAACATACTTGATGGATTGGGGTTACAATATAAAAAAGAAAAATAGGGAAGATTATAAGGAGTATGTTGTCAAGACCATGTGGAATTCAACGGCAAAAATGTTACCAAATTTGTATTTTGAAAAGTTTAAAGTTATTTTTAATTCTTTCACTGACTCTGCCTTCAAAAAAGCCCACGATTGCATAAATGCAATTCTAAACGAAAAAGATTGCAAAATGATTTGGCAAAGTTTCATTGCATTAACCAAAAGTAAAATTGATAATATGGCATTAGTATGGGATGAAAATGCTCCAATAGGCCTTTTGAAGAAATTTTTCCATATTGTGGCATACGAACTGGCTTGGCGTGGAGGTGAAGCACCAAACTGTAAGGTAAACTATTTTAAAGAAGACCAATTTTATAATGGGGAGTTAACTGGCCGCATTTAATACAACACAGTGTTTTCTAAAACTTGCCAAGGTGGTCTAAAAAAGTGTTGCTATAGCAAATGGCTAATAAAAAATAGAGAAAACCCTGATATATCTCCAGTAAGGTTATTTTATAAAATTTTATCTTACAGACCAATTCATATTTAAACTGATAGTTTTTATTAACATCTAATCCATTTTGGAAAAATGATACCTCAAAAGATGGGTACAAGAATGTTCCTATAGGAATCAACGAAATTCTTAAATAGACAAAAATATTAGCTGAAAAAATTGGTCTGGACGTCAAAAACAAAAAAATTACCCCCGAAAATTTTTCAATAAATGTTTAGTTTTTTGAGTTTTGCAGTTTTTATTTTTATATTTTCAATATTTCCAAAATTTCCTGATATATTTCCGAAAATATTTCCAAATATATATTTTCGCAAATTTTCCATCACTAGTTGTAAACAATCTATATCCGTAACAAACCGATCACATCCCAAACAACCAAATGTGTATCAGATAAACCAAATACCGGTAGAAGCGCCCCGAAACTATTTTCTTTTCCAATCTATCAGCCTTCGCACCGACACTATCATTAAATGCCGAAATAGATTTCTGGTAAACGGAGCCATGGGCGAAGTGGGCATGGTCTTCAAAAAAAGGTTAACAAAACATATAATTAACCAACAACCGAATTTTGCTTCTGTATCATTAAGAAGCATTTAATGTTCTTTTGACACAGGTTCAAGTTCTTTGGAACTGCTTAAATAGACCGGGCAAATGATTTACTTAATAACGTAAATGTTTCGATTTGAATGCTACTGTATCAAATGTTATTCATGATTAAAAATTTTAACAACTAAAGTCAAAATATATCTCATTTTCAGAGCCGGGACGGATTCTTGAATCCGTGAACCGAATCACCAATACGAATCATGATTCCTTTTTTAAGGAAAAAAGAAATCGAATCCAGGAAATTGATTTCTATTTGTTGGATCACGAATTCGGATCATCTTTAGTTTTTATTCTTACAAATGGTAACACGATACGAATGATACTACATAATCCAGATGATAAATTAAGCTTCAAAGATTTAAGCGGAGCTCGAGCCGCGAAATATAATTAAGCCTTATTTTGAAATGCTGTAAGTCTTAGCCAAATTAGTTTTTGGTAAATATTCTTCAAATTTAAATATGTTATTTCTGAGATTAACATATTATCACCCTTAAATGAAACATTTTTTAAACTAAACCGGTAACAAATGAACCGGCCCCACCTGTTTTTTTATCTAAATTCGACGGCCCATAACAATTTTTAACCGATTTTTAAATTTTTTTTATCCCTTAGAAGGAAATTTTATTGGCTTTGAGCTTTGTGGCTAATTTTTTAAACGTTGCTAGGGCTATGTTATACAGCGTAAAATAAGTGTCACATTTTTGACGAAAAAAAAAAGTTCCCCCAGTTTTAAAAATTGAAAAAATATTTCATTTTCATCACATGGGTGTATTAACGAACCATTACCTCGAGACATTTTCGCATTTTTTTTTTAAAAAATTTTTTATTAAAGAAATTACGGGGGGTATTAAAAATTTTATTTTTCCCAATTTTTTCTTAAAAATTAAAAATACTTTTATTAAAAAAAGAGGGAAAACCATTAAAATAAAGATTTTGGGCAATAAAAATAAAAATAAAAATGCAGTTAAATAAACAAATGCATTATACAGGTTGTTTAAAAATTAAATGGGCACTGGGCATGTGCAAATTTTATAAGAATTCCTGAGCCCAAAATTTTAAAATTGAAAAATATTTTGTTTTTACCACATAGGTGAATTAACTGAATCATAACCTGGGACTTTTTTTGCAATTTTGATTAAAAGTTGGTTATTAAAAAAATTACAGAGGGTTATTAAATGTAGTGCATTCTTACCAAATTTTTTTAATTACTTAAAAATAATTTTTATTTAAAACCAAGACAAAAACCTTAAAATAAGCACCAATATACCCGGTTTTAAAATAATTTAAAAAAAGGCAATTAAAAAAATTTTACAGGATTTTAAAAAATTTAAATTGAAAAATGGGGAACTTAATGTTAAGAGTTCTTATGTCCCAATTTTTTACAGAGTGATACCCAAACTGTTGTTGTAATTGTTTTTATAATTTTTACTATACTTCCTTAAAAAAAAAAATACAGAGGGTTATACAAAAATACTGCTTTTTTTCCAAGTTTTCATTTAAATTAAATTTAAAATCACCTGGAAGAATTTTGAAATCATTATGATAAAACCATTACTCCCAATAAAGATAACGACAATAAATGAATTAGAAAACCTACAGGGCACTCAAATTTTGTAAGAATACCGGGGGGAAATCTATAAATTAAAAAAAAATTTTTTTTTTCCGTTAACCCCTCGGAAAATTTATGCAATTTTTTTTTTAAGTTGGTTATTAAAAAAATTTTGGGGTTTTCAAAAGTTTTATTTTTTTTTTGGGAATTCCTTTTAAAAATAAATTTTTTTAAAAAGTTTTTTTAGAAAAAACACCAATTTTTTTTATTTAATTTATTTTATTTAAAATAAGTTGGAATTTTTTAAAAAATAAAATTAAGAAATAAATAACAATTAAAAACTTCTAAATAAACAACTGGAAAAGGAAAAAATATTTCTTAAATATACATTATTAAAAAAAATTATTAACTAAAAAATTAATTTTTAAATAAAAAAAAATTTTTTTAAAATTAAAAAAAAAAAACTAATATTTTATTGGACCTCCGCGAGATCGAAGAACAGCTAAACATCTTCTTGTCATGCTTTCAACCAGGTGATTAATAAGTTGTTGTGGAATTAACTTTTTTCCCCCTCTAATAAAGCTTGTGATAGAGCTTCGATAGTTGCTGGCGGGGGCCCCCCCTTAACGATAGTTTTTTTTCCCCCAACCTAGCCCATACATGTTCAAGGGTTTTTAAAAAGGTCCGGAGACCTCGGCGGCCATATCTTTTTTTTGGAAATTGTTAAAAACCCCAAAATTTTTGGGGTTAACGATCATTGCTCTATGTGGACGAGCATTGTCGTCCACAAAAAAAAACCCCTTTCCCCCAAAAAAATTTTGTACAAAAGGTAAAATTTTTGGGGGAAATTTAAAGGCACTTTTTTTGAACGAACGGCGTTCATGGTTTCTCGTGGTAAAATGACCAACTCAGTTCTCCCATTAACCATTATTCCACCCCACACAGTTATTCCTCCACCACCAAAAGCAATCCGTGATTCCATCATTTCTTCTCTATACCCCCCCCCCAAATTGTCTCCACACCATAGTACGACCATCAGGACGAAACATATTTAAACGAGATTCGTCACTGAACATACAGTTTTTAGCTTGTTGGCCCCAATTTTGATGCTGCTGTGCCCACGTTTTTTCGTGCAGCCCGATGTTCTTTTTAAAAAAAGAGGGCAAACCGCACTCTTTTTGCTCTAAGGTTTGCATCATGAAGGCGTCTTCTTAAAGTTTGATTCGAAATTAGGATACCAGTTGCTGCTCTCAACGAATTATTTATTTGAGTGGCATTCCTGGTAGGGTTGCGGGGGGGTTTTGGGGTATAAATCTATCGGAATTTATATTTGGTTTTTTTAGGTCTGCCTTCACCATGTCGATATTGAATATTGCCTGCTTCTCTCTGTCTAGTAATTACATTACCAATAACCGACCGTGCTCTGTTGTACATTTTTCCCCTTTCTCTATTTGATACACCGTCTCTGTGCAAACGCAAAATATTTCTTAATTCGTTCTCACTTAATCGACTACGAACCATTTTCAAATTAAATAAATAAAAAGGGGGAAAATTTAAAGGGTCATTCAATATTGTAAAAAAAATGACTTTTAAATTTTGATAAGTGGTAACTACGGTAACCCTAAAGTCGTTGAAATACTCTACCTAGGTAACTAGAATACTTATGGGTATTTATTTATTTTTAAAAAAACCCTCTAACCGGTCACAACAAAAAAAAATTTTTGTTTTATTAAGTGTAAAAATGTAATTTTTTTTTAATTAATACTTTACTAGGGGAGGGGGAAATTAACTCCACTGGGGGAAATTTTTTAATAACCCTTTTGGGAAAAAATGCCAAGAAGATGCTCAGCTTTCCCCCCCTTTATTTAAAAGGAAAAACGCAGTACTTTTGTATAACCATCTGTATTTATTTTTTTTAAGGGGAAAAAATAGTAAAAATTATAAAAACAATTACAACAACAGTTTAGGTGTATCACTCTGTAAAAAAAAAATTTTTACATAAGAACTCTTAACATTAGCAGCTCTCCATTTTGCTCCAATTAATTTTTAAACATCCCCCATAATTTTTTAATTGCCTTTATTTAAATTATCTTAACCAGGTATATTGGTGCTTATTTTTTAAAGGTTTTTTTTTTTGGTTTTTTTAAAAAAAAATTTCTTAAATGTAATTAGAAAAATTGGTAAGAATGCACTACATTTAATAACCCTCTGTAATTTTTTTAATAACCAACTTTTAATCAAAATTGCGAAAACGTCCCCCCGGGTTTTGATTCGGTTAATTTTTTCCCATGTGGTAAAAACAAAATATTTTTCAATTTTATAGATTTGGGACTCAGGGGAAATTTTTTTTTAAAAATTTTCACATGCCCAGTGCCCTATTTAATTTTTAAACAACCTGTATAATGCATTTGTTTATTTAACTGCATTTATTATTTTTATTTTTTTTTGGAAAAAAAACTTTATTTTTTTAAAGGTTTTCCGTCTGTTTTAAGTAAAAAAAAACTTAATTTATATGAAAAAATTGGCAAAAAAAGTACTACTTTTGAATACCCCGTAATTTCTTTAATAACCAACTTTAAATAAAAAATGCGAAAATGTCTCGAGGTAATGGTTCAGTTAATACACCCATGTGATGAAAATGAAATATTCTTCAATTTTGTAAAACTGGGAGAACTTTTTTTTTTTTGTCAAAAATGTGACATGTTTATTTAATACGCTGTATAACATAGCCCTAGCAACGTTTAAAAAAATTTTTAAAAAATAGCTCAAAGCCAATAAAATTTCCCCTTTTTAAAGGGGTAAAAAAAAATTTAAAAAAAAAGGGTTTAAAAAATTAAAAAAAAATGGGCCGTCGAATTTAGATAAAAAATCAGGGTGGCCAGGTTCATTTGTTGACCGGTTTATATTTCAAAACTTGCGATGCTAGATCTTAATAAGGTTTTTAAATGTAATTCTTCAGATAACCTCAAGCAACTTATAATTGGGACATCCTATTTTAATTTTAAAGGAAGTTTCACAAGAAGCATTCAATAATTTCTCTGCTTGCGGTATATTGAAATGTATAAAAAAAAATTAATTCCTTTTAGTAAGACATCCTAAATAGTAATACAATGTTCCATTTAAAAGATCCCCAAGGTTACATTTTCCAGAATTCTCTTCTGGACTCTATCTATATTATTTATATGACAACGCACGAAAGTACAATACAAGAGCTTTAGAACTCGTTGATCGTTAAAATTTTTACTATTACGCACAATGAAGCCAAGCGTCCGACCGCCGCAAAAATCATCTGATTAATATGATCAACAAAACTTAATTTAGTATCAAGTATAACTTCCAGGTCTTTTAATGAACCAGTTCTCTCTAAAACCACCCCCCGATATGGAATAGGGATATTGAAAGGAATGCTGTTTACGAGTGTAAGTCATTACTTTACACTTAGCTGTATTAAGACTTAGTCTGTTTTCCTCGCACCAATTCTAAATAATATTTAATTGTTGTTGTAATAATACACAATCATCATGTGTATCAATGGGTAAGAATACTTTAAGGTCATTTGCAAAAAGTAGCTTTTCACACTTGATAACTTGACACAAATCGTTAATAAAAAGACAAAAACAATAAAGGCCCTAGGTTTAAACTCTAAGGGACACCCGATGTTGCAATATATATTTATCTGATTTGTACCCATTAAAAAAGGCAAATTGTTTTTTTATTGGTTAACTAAGATTCGAAAAATTTTAGAGTTGGCTTATCAAATCCAAACATTCTTAATTTATCAAACAAAACAGCATGCGAAATTCTGTCAAAGGCCTGGGAAAAATCCGTATAGACTACATCCACCTGTCCTTGCTTGTCCAAGATTTTGGACACTAATTGCGTTAAACATGCCATATTGGAAACAGTTGACCTACCATCTACAAAACCATGTTGTTCTAAAGCAATATATGCGCGAACCAAGGGAAGTTTAAAGGTGTATGGAAGCCCAATACTGTAGAACAAAATTGTCCAGGTGTGCAGGGCAGCGGGAATAGGGGGATTGGCCCCGCGGAGTTTGCGCAACGAATAGTAGGTCAGGGCCGGACTTCCATAATTCTTTGTTACTATCTATAAAGTTGCCATCATCAAATGTCAAATTCACTGTTTCCATTATTTTTTGTTCACAATTGTTGGTTATTAAACGATACTACCATAAATTATTTAAAATTATTATGTAATATTGGATTTTATATCATCTGATATAATATGGAAAGAATAGATGGCGCCACTTTACAGCCTTCTATTTAAATGGTCGATATTTTTGGGAGTTTTTACCAAAAATCTTTGTAAATAAATAAAAACACGATTTTTTAAAATTAATTTCAAACATTGTATGATAGTTTCATGTACTTATCACCAATTTTGTGATAAAAGAAGGGCAAGATAGTGTAAATGAGTTTAATCTAATCCTAAGATTGTGGTTGTTTATTAAAAAGTGAACATTTTTATAACTGCTTTTTAGGCATATACTTTTTACTAATAACAAACATTCATGAGACAGAATAACAGTGGTTAAAAATGTTTAGTAACCTTTGGTACTAATGTCGAGCTTAAAAAGTTGAAATATCAGTTTAAGAAACCAAAAATCTATTTTTTTTAAACAAATACAGAAAACGCAAAAAGAAACTTTAACATAAAATTGTACTTTCTTTTATTTAATTAGAGGGAGCTGTATATATTAAAATTTGCCTGGCCTGCCCAGTAATTAATAATTTTGATTTTTTAAAAGAATGTATTAAATTATTAAATGAAATAACAGTACCCAAATGTGAACCTTATTTCTTTTTAATAATCCACAGAAATACACAAACATTGTGGAAATCATCTTTTTCACTGCTATTTCCTATGCAATTTTCATTTTCTATTATTCATAATTGATATAATATTATTTATTCGGTTACCTAACGTTACGTCTCATAAGAAGCACCTAATTTAAATATAAGATATACTTACCTAAAGTAAAAAATGCCGGGTATGTTGCCCTTGGATTTGCAAGACAAAACCATACAACCTCTAGTCATTTTGTTACGATATTATAAGTAACAAACAATAAACACAAAATTATAGTCACAATTTAATAAATACTAATCACTAAAATAAGAAGGTTTTTATCAATCCAAAAAACTTCTGCAACCACAAAATATAATCACACAAAGCAAAACAATCGAAACTAATACGGCGCAAAGGGCACAAACCACAACGAACATGACGAATGATGAGACGATGACGGTTGATGGAACAGAGCGGATATAGTATCATACTCAGCGCGTGCGCTTTGCACCAAAAACGGTACTCCGGCTCTCATAAAAGTATAAGGTGTTGCCTAACTACACAGTGTGTAAGTAGGTAACACATTAAATTATTTCATGAAATTTTGTTATTGCGCAGAATCAGCGGGGCCAACTCTGACAGTTATTTTCATACTGGGCTGGACTTTTTTGATCGAATGGGCCATAGTATTGGGCTTCCATACACCTTTAAACTTCCTTTGCGCGAACTGACAGGCTGATTCACCCATAAAGAATCGACTCAAGGACCTTTGTAAAATTCTAAGTATGGAAACAGATCGATAATTATTAATTTGATTGCGTTTACCATTTTTAAAAATGGGACATACTTTTGCTTGCTTCCAAAACTTAGGCATCGTGGATGTTTTAATGCACAGGTTGTATATTATTAATAAGGGTTTTACAAAAGCACATATACAATCCTAAACAATAAATACTACCTCTCACACTATACTGAAACTATAAAAATGCAAGAACCAGTAATATTTCTTTAATATTTTGCCCAATCTAAAACAGGAAATATTCACTATAGCAACAAAATAATCTGATGTTAGCCTTTAAAATGTAGTAACCCATATTTAACTATAATTATAAGATATAGTAGAAGCCTACCTAGACAGATCTACAAAAATTACGAGTCAGAAACGGAGCCGAAAAAAATATTTCTTAGAAATAACACCGTGGAAGACAGTAAATTTCAAAAAAGTGACAGTTTAGAGAAACTGTTTTGGTTTATTTCTTTGTTTCATTGCGGTCTAATATTTTTAATTTAGTGTGACTAACAACTGTGAGATTTTGGTAGTCGAGCTAGATTTGACGCTACATTTATTTCCGAGAAAAATAATTTTGATTCTAATATAATTTAATTAAAATTAAAAAATATTTTTTGGCTGGGAATTAAATAAACAAACAAAAATTTGCAGTAATACCATATTTTAACAGTATATAATACTTACATTTAAGAACAAAATAAAACAAACCATATCTTACTCCAAATCAATTTCGCTATTAGTGAAGCAAAGAGCAACAAAATTTTTCATTTTTTTAACGTGTTCAGTACTGTTTCTCCAGTTTTCAACGGTCACATTTTCACTAGCGGATGCGGAGAGCTCCCGAAAAGTATTCCCAGACGCGAGAAGTCCCGAACTCGACACGAATGCCTTGGCGCGATTGTTGTTGTGTAGTTAGTTGCCTACTAACGGGCGTCTCAATATTGTTTATTACGTTAGATTATAGAAAAATCCCAAACAATTAATAATGTATTACAATGTTCGTTAAAAAAATAAGTAAATAAGAAAATTAAATGAGTGCATCTTTTATCAAATCATCACCAATAAAAAATATTATTAAAACTAGTTATTTATGCAAAAAAGTGTGTTAACTTAGTCTTTTTTTACGCACGGACCGCTTCGCTATATAACTTATTCAATTTTTATTTGGGATCGATTTTTCATAAAATATATTTATATCAGAAATTAAAAACCTAAATATATCCAATTAGCATATTAATAAAGCGAGTGTCATAAACTATGTTTGATAATAAAATAATTATAATAATAATTTGGCAAAAAATGTTTGAATTATACGGTGTTCACTTTAGGCACTAGTGTGTAATGTAAATTACTGGACCTTTTTTGTTATACCACCCCACAGAAATCGTATAAAAACATGCCAAATTGACAAAAAGTACACTTTTAGTGATTTATCACGTCTGAAATATAATTGGAGAAAATAAAAAGCCCCTTTATCTAACCAGAACTATCATGATCGCCCTTTCTGACTGATTCTCGTGGGGCCAGAGGGGGCGATCATGTTCAGTCTGGACAATTAAAGCGGTTTTTTATTTTCTAATTATATTTTAGGCGTGATAAATCACTAAAAGTATTATACCTACAAATTGAAAATAAAACCATTCCTCTCCCATCAATACCTTCGGCCGACTTCGACTGATGTCGTAAATCGTTCGTGTTTGGGAATACTTTTCATGAGCTCGCATCCGCTAGTACATTTTTTCGACTGTTTTTATCAGTACAATCACACTAGGATTTAAAGTTAGTGTATTATTGTGCGCGCGTATATTAGACTTAAGTTTATGCCATATCAACTGGATCGGATTGAAAATGCAGTAATATGGCGCAAACGTATTCTTTTTTGAAATTCTAATATTTTAAAACCTCTAGGAATTGCTTAACATTATAACTCACATGGAAATATATGTCACGGTCAGACAAAAAGTCTTGTATTTCCTTTTTTCTGCTGGTGGAACTTGGCACTTTATTCAACTGGCGACTATGGTAGGATGCATTATCCATCACAATACTGCTCTTTGGTGGTATATTCGGTAAAAATTTGTTTTGAAACTAGTCCTCACAAACTTCAGCAGTTGTATCGCAGTGGTAATCTAAGCTGGAATCTTCTAACCTCGCATAAAGAATTTTCCTATGCTTAACAGTGTTGTTTACAATTTTCCACACTGTACTTTGAGGAACCGCCGGGTGATTGATTGATTGATTGATAAACTAAATACACAAAGTTGAGGTTTTTGTCCGCCTCGACACTGCAGCTACAGGGCTTGTTGTATCTCTTGTGTATTTGTTTCAGTTAAAAGGTTTGACACCTTAGACAGGTGTAGTAGCCCTTTTACTGTTCTTTTCTGGTCTCCAGCCTCCCTAGTGGTTAGTGTCCACCATGAGGTTTGATTTGTTCTCCAGTATGTAAATTGCAGGCACTCATATATGATGTGAGAGGCTGTCTCTTCCTCTTCGTCACATAGTCTGCAAATGGGTTCTTCTCTATAGATGCCCATAGTGTGCATATATTATTTTCTTAGGGTGCAGTGTTCGGTTATTAATCTGTCACTATTCTAATCTGATTCCTATTTAGTTTTAGTAGTTCACTTGTCAATGCTTTCGATGGTGAGGTCCAACATTGATTTAGTGTGATTTTGCCTTGGAATGTGGTTCCAGTATGACTGATGTTGTGTTTGAATCTGAGAGTCATGTAGCCACGAACCAAGGCTTTTGTTATTCAAAAACAGGTTCAGGACCCGCAAACATTGCTGCGGAGCCTCGCGCCTGGCCAGGGAGCCGGGTTAAAATTAATGTTTCCTTTAATGAAAAATGTTTTTCGTGGCCTCGCTTTATTAACTCGAATTTTAAATTCGACAAAAAAAAAAAACAAAACCGCCCTTATAAATCATACACCATCACAGGTTTGATTTTGACAACGTAAAAATATTAAAAACTGAAAACCATACCAAAAAAGAGAATTTTACGAAATGATTGAAATTCAAAAAAATAAAAACACAATAAATCTAAAAACTGACACTAGACAACTTAATAAAATTTATAACTCTATAATTAAATAAAACATTTTATCTAATTAAACAAAAATTTAAAATAAAAAAGAAATAAATACCCCTCTCTATAAAAATAACTTAACAGTTTTTACCAACAACAAATGATAATGCATTCCTGCCCAAATAAGATGAGTATACAAAACCAAGTTTTAAAAATGTGACGTGCTCCTCGGCTCGTGCTTGTATCTGTTTTCGTTGGTTTATTTATATGTGTTCGTAATTGCAATTGTTCTTTATTAATGTATATACTAGTATGTGAAATGTGAATGTTAACTATAGGGTAAACTTAGTGATTTACTACTACTACTACCATTTGAAAAAGGCTAGGGAATTTCCAGCCGAAACGTAATAACAATTAAAAAAATTAATTTTTCTGGAAAAAACCACTTTTCTTTTTTTTTCATTATAATTTGAAGGACTGCAAAACTCAAGGAAAAGAATCTCTGAAAAATATAATTAAATCACAGTCCAAGAAATTAACCCTCGAAATATATATATATATATATATATATATATATATATATATATATATATATATATATATATATATATATATATATATATATATATATATATATATATTATATATATATATATATATATATATATATATATATATATATATATATATATATATATATATATATATATATATATATATATATATATATATATTATATATATATTATATATATATATGTATATATATATATATATATATAAAGTTAGTCAAATATTGCAGAACTAAATTAAATAAGAAACATGTTTTAAATCTTTTTGATCTTCCATATTTTTATTGACTCATAAAGTATACAAGATGATGAGGTATAACAGAATAACATCGTTAAATAAGCCTCATTTTACGCAAATTACTATACATGCTACTTTGCACTCTTTTATCAAATTTTTTGCGTATTCTGCATAAAATGGCGATTTCGTTCGATGCGAATTGAATCTCCTCTTTAATGCACGGCAGACGTGGGTTTATTGGCACCAGACGTGATTTCAAATCATCCCATAAGAAGTCTAAAGGTATTAAATCCACGTCTCAGGTGATTGCGATCACCGAAAACGATCTACAACCTGAAAACATATATTACTAATAGTGGAGTATTTTATACGGCTTCTGTACGACGCTGGCTACGTCTTGTTGAAATACACCTTGAATTATAATATCTGCATCAATTTGGCAGAAAGAACGGCATCATGTCGTGATATCAGGGTTTAACTGGTCACCTGACAGCATCTTTGTTTTAAATATACGGCCCAATTATGCCTCGTTGAATCCACACATGATCTGTTGTTGTAATGGGTTATTGTTTCGGCAATGTATGTGGGTTCTCGAAACCCCAAATACATTGTTACAGCGTTAACAAGACATAAGTGAAAATTAATGCTTCATCATAGGATGATTTGCTATCGTAAAATCGAGTCATTTAAACGATGTTCATTAATCTCTATTCAAATGATTTTCTCTTCTTCTGTACATGGTCATTAGGCTTCAATTGTTGTGTTAATTGAATTTTGTAAGCATGAAGACACAGATCTTTGGTGAGTATACGCTGTAGAGAGCTTCTTAAAATTTGCAATTCTTGTCCACGACGTCGAATTGAGGTTCCTGGATTGTCAGCAACACTCTCACGCACTGCTTCGATATTCACATTTGAACGGCTTGTTTTTGGACGACCAGTGTGTTTGGCGTCTCCAACGGATCCAGTCTCCATGAATTTTTTCAATTAATCTCTTCACAGTTGACGAAGTTAAAACACTATTCCGACCATATTTTGTATGAAATTTTCGAACTACAGCCGCCAAGCTTTCACTATTTTTGAAATATTCTTTAATAATGAAGACACGTTGTTCTATCGTGTAACGCTCCATTTTTAATAACCTTATACTGTTAGCTGTCAAATTGCTTTTTTCAGGATTGCCAACACTTCCTGCACAAATGACAAAATTCAAATCTTGCGTTAATTTTTTGGGACACCCTTTATATATATATATATATATATATATATATATATATATATATATATATATATATATATATATATATATATATATATATATATATACCATCAGGTATAAACTGTCATTATCAAGGTATAAGAATGACCCAAATATTTGCCAACAAAATAAATACAACCCTGTCACGGCTAATACTTTTATGGCTTTACTCGGGCCAGGTCAGTTTCTTAGATCGTGAAAAATACTATAGCTATTTAAAAATGTATTTCTAAAAACGTCTAAAATTTAAGAGATCCAATCCACACTTCTATAAAATAACCACTCTGCACAACGTACCTTTGCAAATGATTGATTAATATTTTAAATAATGCGGCGGCCAAATTTTTACAACCTCATCGCTGCAAGGTAATCGTGGTAGTACGGTACACAACATGAATTCACATGTGCACGAATCTTGTTACGGTTAGTACTTATTATTATGCAGTTAAAAGTTGTAAAAATTACATGTGTTTTTCAATGTTGATTTAATTAAAATTGCTTGATACAGGTGTCTAGTTTAATAGGCTATTTGACTGATTTTGAAAAATCGTTTTAAATTATTCTTTGGTACCTAACAAACACAATACATTTTAAAGTTTAAATTATAAAATTCTCGCTAAAAACGCTGTCTCTGTAATGGCGTCGACATATGTTTAGCGTGACGTCATATGCAAGTAAGCAAGTTAATGAGTGCAACTACAGTAAATTTTGTTAATAATTTCTTAATTTATTGGCTAAAATGGTATAAAAATGGTGTGTAGTGCCACAATGTACCAATACTTTTCTAAAAACACCACAAAAATTATTTAAATTTGTCCCAACAAATCCTAAAAGGCGAAAAAGTGGTTACAATTAGCTCGAAGACATCAAAACAGCTTTGTATCGCATTCAAATGTTTTTATGTGTAAAGATCACTTTAATGTAAGTATACAAATATCCTGCTTTAAATACCTACCGATTTATACAGTAAAGCGCACCGTACTGCGAACATAGGAGGCTCCTGGACAATTTTGGATGTACCCAATTCTAAAATACCAATAATAGTTTTGTGGCTTGCATCTCAACTTCCGTCTCGTTTTCTCACGTGGCGCATTTTTGGTTAGGACTGGTGGGGAGTGCGGTGATAAATTCGGAAGAATTATCTGTCCAGTTTATTTGTTTACTACGTTTTTATTTTCAGTAAGAGGATGCAGTGTTTATAGGCAAGTAGCAGGAGCTAGCTAGCGTCAACCGACTTCGATTTGATTTCTTATCAGTCATAAATTTAAAATTAGTTGCTTACGAGACTGCAACGTTTGCTTGGAGTTAAACAACCAAATGTCAGAAAGTTTTTAATGACTTGGTAAATAGTGGAAATCTTGGGTCGGCCTGGTTAAAAAAAATTATTAAATTTCTAATTTCCCCCTAACAGGATTTCCACGGCGTTTCCATTCAATAATTTGAATTTTGTTTTCCCAGTTCGTAAACATCCATTATTAATACTATTATTAAAAAAAACTTTTTGGTCGCAAATAATCGACACAGTACAACTATTGCTGTCGAGCGTTCGATACTAAAGAACTATTTCAGAAATAAACGTATTGAATTGTTCGCTGGAAAATTATTGATCGTAAGCAATGCGTGCGGCGTTTTTAGGTACATACAAAATCGTCTAGGATCGTCCTATATGTTCGCAGTGCTCTGCGCTTTTTTTCTGTATAAAACAAAATATCGCCTTCAGATAACTTATAAACACTTTAAGGTATAACCTAACTTTTGGATTAGAATGATTTTGTTTGTTCTAGAAGTTAAATACCTAGCAAGTTAGTACTTTCTCTTTTTATACTTAACAGTATTATTATTGAATTGCAGATGGAGACTGATATAATAAATTACATGAAATGCAAAATGGGCACTTTTTCAATTCGTCTCCCATAAGAGATGATACTCCTTATATTTCTACACTCCATAAACATAACCTACAATAAGATTTCGAGAAATACTGAATTATAAACACATAAATAAATAATTTCTTTGAGTAAGTACCTCTAAGCAAAGATAATACTACTACGAATAGATGGTTCATTTAAATGGGGCGTTTTGAATCAGTTCGGAGATATCAATGCTTCCGTAAATGCGAATAAAATTAAGTCGGTAACCCCTCCCCAGCGAAACGAGGTACGAAACCATGTGCGACATTGTCACTGTCTGTCGCTTGTCCTTTTTCGGAACACGAAGTAGCGAAAGCGGGCGGCTAAACGGATTGTGTTTTTTCTAGTCGCGTTTCATCAAATAGTAAAAAGGGCCCGCCGGCACCCCTGTTTCTTTCGTTCAAGGATAGCGCGAAAATCTCTCGATGGACATCGGCTCGCGTTAGCCAAAGTCCATTAGGGGTATCAAAAATATAGCATTGAATGGTTCATCTTATACGTAGTAGTATTATCTTTGCTCTAAGCTATGCTGTTTTTACATTTTTGGAGTTTTGCAGCATAGTAGTCAGCGTTATTTTTAAAGAAACGCACAATCATAAATGCGTCTATTTCAGGTAGTTTTTTGTTATCAGCTAACACAAATTTTATATCCATTTTGAGGTACGAAACGGATAATTATGTTACTTGAAATATGTTTTTTTTTTTAATATATAAAATGGTCAAGAAACAGTTATTTAGACAGTTAAAGATCGAAAATGACACTTGAAAACACACAACACAAAGCTTGTGACATTTATTGACTTGCATGTGACGTCACCAAAGTTGTAACCAATCACAGAGCGTTCCAGTCGCTGAATTACTTTCAAAAATATTTGAATTTTAATACGTATATTTTGCAATAAATATGCATATTTTACTTTATATTATAAAGAAATATGCTTCTTTATACTATTATCTGATGGGATGACCACAATTTAAAGCCTATTTTCAATGGTGGCAAATAGCCTACTGTTATTATACCTAAAGTCCAAAATTTCTGTCAGTGACTCATTTAATACCGGCCACCCAACCGACGAAGCGGCTGAATAAAAATATAACACTAATAAATGATTTTTAAGCCTATGATATACTTTTCCGCTCAAATAACAGTAAACCGGCCAAAAGTTTCATCGCCACGTTGTCATAATTCGCAAGAATAAGTCACCAGCCAGCGATCGCACTTAAAATAGCACGCCAATATGTATTGAAATCATTGTTATCGAGAAGACAATAAAAGTGGCAACACACATTCCTTAGTTTACAACTTGAAGAAACTTGAAAATAAGCGTATCGACAGGGTTTTCGTGCTGTTCGATGATTTTATTTAGTTATTATTGATTATGGACAGATTTTGTAAGTTTAAATTTTAATTGCTATACAGGGTATTTTCTAAATATTATAAATTTCTAATAATTGTAGTATATAGATATTGTTTTGTGCCAATTTTATAATAGTTTATCTTATTTAGTGTATATACCTAATTGTATATAAAGATTTAGTGTTCTTAAGTGATTTTAATTCTGTTAACTATGAATATTAACCAACCTTTAACTAGTTATCCGCCTACAAAAAAAACTCAGTTAACGTTAAAAGAAGGAATAATGGTTAAAAATGTTTACCATGGGATTCGGGAACGAAACTTACTACAACTAACCACTTTGGATGCTGCAGAGATATGTGCAACTTTAACAAAAGTTTTTTCGCGTACGGTATTAGAGTTTTTAAAGGCAAAAAAACAATATTAGTAATTATTCGATACTGGAAAATGCGATTTTTTCGCTATTTTTTGCACACTCTTTACTTTTCGATTGTTAAACATGAATCAGAAGCTGTTTTTTTGGCCGTCTCTTATAGTATTTAAAAAAAATAATAATTGAATTGTTTAATTCCATTTTACCACATATTCCTTTAAAACTCATACTATTTTAATATTAAAAAAAAATCACTTAAAAGTAAGGAAAAAAACTTAATTTTCAATAAAAAGTAGGTAAAACGTTTACGTCCGAATTCAACTCGAAATTCTAAAAATGTTGACCTGTTACCAAGTTGTAATAGTTTTCTTTATGACATTTTTATAAGGTATGCGAACCTTGCTTCGCTCGACTCGCAATGTTTAATCAAAAATATTCTCGATATGGAAATCCTAAATATGGAACACGAAAGACCCGAAATACTTATTGGATTCTACAAGCTGATGATCTCATGGCTTTCGTGTTCCTTATAGAGTGGATATTTTTGATGAAGCAATGAGTGTGAATATCGTATTTAATATTGAAATTGCAAGATCGGTGGTGAATTGGCAAGTCGGTGTAACTTGGATTGTCTATCGTTCTGCTTTTACATCTTTTTTAATTTATGTTAAGACTAAAATTTTATTATTTTTTTCATGTAGCAGAATAAAATCAGAGAAGGTAAAATTAAAGTAAAAAAAGGTTTTTTTTTGGAAAAACGTTGAAAAATCGCCAAAAAAAAACTCAAATTTGTGTTCTATGACCTCAAAATAGGAGGTTTGCAAAATTAAGCAAAAAAATACATTTTTCATTAATCCGAATAATACCAAAATAATATAGGCTTGTTACTAATTTAAAGGGTTGAAAAAATGTGAGAAAATAACTTTTGCTTGTAAAAAATATTTTCATGTCTTGACGAAATTTTATCATTTATTTTCTAAAATGCATACGCCACTGGAATTGATTCCCCTGACCCCACACAACCCGGGGCACTCTAAAAGCAAGCGATGCGTCATTGACAGAAATTTTGAACTTGAAGTATAGTAGAAAAAATTCTCAAAACGCCTTTCTCAGATTTGCATTCCACGTCGAATGAGCTACTGCTCATGTTTTTCGAAGCGTTCTAACTATTTTTCGCAGGAAACACTCTTCTCGACTAGACTAATTTATTTGACTGGTTATTTTGCTCGTCACAATGATCGGTGTACAAAATGCATAAAATGGATTAAATACTTCAGGTAAATTTCTGAAGTGTACGAAACGCGAGTGTGCAAAATAAGAAAACACCGCTTAATTGATGGTGTGTACGGACAAAAACTAAATCTGAACCAAAGCGTTCCCAACTGGTGAAATTCCAAAGAGAATTCCTGACACATAAATTCGCCACAAAATCATAGTACATGTCTACAATATGAATATTGTTAAAATGATGAAGAATTTACACCAAGTACAACAATAATTTTGTTTTATTAACATGGCGTTCATTCATAAAACCACACGATACAAAAAACAAATTAACTCTGTCCGTTGAACAAACACCAGATGATCGCGCTAAATTAGTTTCATCAGAAGAATAATTTATTTGGAGCAGAATGAGAAGTTGGTAATGGCTTGTAGTTCACAGCGAGTGATCAACTTATGTTTGTGTTATAAAGTGAACTGCTACTTTATAACAGCGATGAGTTCAATAACAGAACTCGGTAGACTAGGGAGGGATTTAACAGATTATTCTTTTTTACATCCTTTTACGTTAATATTATTACATGTATAAATAAATTATAGGTAAAAAAACTCAAAACAGCACGATTTTATAGCAAACCCAACTAAAAAGTGGAAAATAAGTACAAATATACAAATGGTGTAATTTATACAGTAAAGCGCACCGTACTGCGAACATAGGGGCTCCGGGATGATTTTGGATATACCCAATTCTAAAATACCAATAATAATTTTGTGGCTTGCATTTTTTTTTTGTCTCGTTTTCCGTAGCTCATTTTTTTGGTTGGGCTGGTGGGAAATACGGTGATAAATTCGAAAAGGGCGCTCCACACTAAGAGAATCTCGCGAGAACGCGAGAAACATGCGAAAACGTGAATGTGGAAGCGATTTTCCCCTTCTCGCGTTTTTTCGTTGTTCCCCCGCTTTTCTCCACTTTTGTGGGTTTTTTTTGGGGCGAGACAAAGGAGCGCGAGAACGTGAGAACAGGCGAGAACGTGTTTTTACTCCACACTCGCATGTTTCTCAGTAGCGCGGCCCGCCGACTTGAACGGAAGAATTGTGTCCCCGTGGCGTCAATATAGCGTAACTTGGAAAACGAATTGAGTTAAAATTTTTTGGAATTTTTCCCCAAACGGAACCCGTGCTAGGAATACAAATTTAAAAGACTACAAAAATAAACTAAAAAAACCCCCTGATGCGTGGTGTCGTCTAAGTGAACTGATGGGAATACCCATTAAAAAAATTTTTAAAAAAAAAAACATCGTTATTTGCAAGCTACAGAGGGTACAAAAATAAAGAAAAGGGGGAAAAACCTGGAGCAGGTGTCGACGTTTTTTTACAAGCCGATATTTCCCCGCATACGAAAAAAAGGGATTTTTTTTTTTGGGGGATACTAGGGAAATGTAAAAAAAACAATAAAGGGGGTAAGCAGCAACTTTTATTACTTAAAATTTTTTAAAACATATAAAAAGTACAAAAACGCCTTATTCGACGATACAGCTTTTTTTCCCCTTTTAATAGTAAGTACAATCAACTTTGTCTATTGACAACCAGTACATAACCTATCTACTGAAATATTTAGCGAATTCATCTCTTATTTCTGTTGCGTGATGAGCCGCTCGCCGTGGAATATGTCGCGGATTTCGAATAGCACAGGTGCTCTCCATTTCTCCCCCCCAAAAGGCCGGGCTCTATTAATAAATTATTATTGTAAAAATTTTTTAAATTTTTCCCGGGGAAGGTGTATAGATGTGTGATGATGTAGTGCTTCGTCTCAAGAAATTGTGTAAGAGTATGCATGTCAACGTTATCAAGGCTTTTTTTTCGGGTTGAAAATTTTTATTGGTTTCTTGAAAATTCTAAATTTTGTTACCAAAATGCCGAAAGTATTTTCAACTACTACTCGTCCCCCGGGGAACAAAATCGATTAAATTTTTTTTTTTGGGGCCCCCCAAGTTGTGATTTCCAGAATAGGGTTTCATAATGTTTTCCGAAAGGGCAAAAGCGCCGCCCCCCAAAAAAAATGTATGGCACGTCGATTTTTTGAACCAGGCAGCGGATGTGGTTTTTTAAAAAATTTTAAGTCATTTGTCTGCATTTTTGACCATAAAACTGTGTTAGTAAAAACTCCGCCATCACTAATTCTGCCTTGACAGCCTATGTCTGCGAAAAAAAAAAATTTTAGTGACTATCAACCAACCCCTCAAAACTATACTGAATGTTCTTTTATAGTTATAATATTCCGATCCGGAATTTATGGGACATTCTAAAACAATATTTTTTCCCATCTATTGATCCCACAGCACGCGGGAATTTAAATTTTAAAGTTTTTTCGATTTGTAGCCATTCTTCGGGGCACGATGGTAACTGCAACAATAAAAATAATCATTTTAATTTATTTCTTTTTTAGGAGGAGCCGTCTACTAGTAGAAATGAAGAACTTGAAGAAAATCAGGCTAATCAAAATCCGCAAGCTGATTATCAAAGTCATACAGTCAATACAAATGCATCAACAATTCGTCGGCGAAAACACCCCACCGAAGTATTTCAAGCAGAAAAAGGGAAGGAAGCCTTGGCTACGTTTAATGCAACTGTTAAAAAAAAACACCTCAACCAATTCCAAAAGAAGACGATGATTGTGACTTGTATGCAAAGCTTTTGGCTAAAAATTGAGAAAATTACCGGAAGAAAAAAAATTAAAAATTTTTGCATGATATAGATGGCATGTATATTCAATATGCAGTACATTCGTTTATACCAGTACCAACACCGTCACCACAGTCACAACATCCAGTCAATTTATTCTATCACGCAACTCATCTCACGATCAATATCAACAGAGACCTGGAACCTCGTCATCCTCACATTTTCCCAACCGATCATTCATAACTCACCAAATTCAAATATTAATATTCAGTCGAATGACGTCCTTTTTCCCCCAAAAAATTCACATTCCTAATTCAAACACTAGTAGAAATATACTGTAACCTATGAAGGTTCAATTTCGCCAAATTCACTTGTTCAGGAAAATAACCAGGCTGCATCTAATATCATCATTGAAGCCTTTCAATTGTGTGATAAATAAAACAATTTGTTTGATACTAGATTTTTTTACTTAAAAAAAGTAATTAGGTCGTAAGTGGGCATCCGTTGGTAAAAAATTTTAAAATTTTTTATTTAAAAATTGTTGTAATACCTACTTTTTTTAATTTTTTTAAAAAATTTTTTAATAAATAATCATAAAATGTCATATTGTATTTTTTTTCAGGGGGGCAGCCATTCCCCATACCTTTTTTTTGTTCCTTTAATGCTTTATTTAGGGCTTGACAAACTTCGGGATTATCTGAACTAACTTGTGGGGTATTTTAAATAAAAAATGAAGACTTTTTTAGTCATCTCCTGTGGCCAAGTATCGTAATGTTAAAAACAAGACGTGTCCGAGCTGGAATGGATTCCCTTAATTGAGTATTTTGCTTAGGGGAAAATTTGGAACTTTTTTTTAATAAATATTCAAAATCCACCGAAGACATTCGAGTAAACTTTTTAAATTCATTTGATGGTTCGGCCACTAATTCATGTAACTGCTGATCCATAGTTAGGCTGTAAAAAGAGAAAGTTATTTCATTAGCATGATTATTATATAAGTGTTGATCATTTTTGGTTGATGCATTAATAAATCTTAACGTGATCAAGGATTTTTTTTAAATAATCATGAGACATAAAAAATATAAAATACCTACATAGTCGTTCAAAAAGTACTTACCTTGTTCTATTACGATGAATACTTGTCATCCACATAAACTTGTCGCAGCGGTTACTTCTGCGTCCATCGTCATCGAACGCGAGAACTGTAGTGAGAACTATTTAAGAACTTTGTGAGAGTGTGTACCCAAAGAAGTTCTCGCTACAGTTCTCGCAGAGAATCTCCGGAGATTCTCGCGTGAATGTCTCGCGTGAATGTGGAGCGCCCTTGAAGAGTTATCTGCCCAGTTTGTTTTTACTACGTTTTTATTTTCAGTAAGAATATGCAGTGTTTATAGGCAAGTAACAGAAGCTAGCTAGCATCAACCGTCTTCGATCGTATTTCTTATCAGCCATAAATTTAAAATTAGTTGCTTACGACACCGCAACGTTTGCTACGGTTTTAAGAACCAAACAGTTTTCCTAATAAAATAAAAGAATTTTCTCAAATAAATAATGGAACGTAGAAGATATTTTTAAAAAAATAAATTAATGTGCATTCATAAAATTAACAAAAAAAAATCTTTCAAGTTATCGAAGATGCTCAAATAAACCACCTTCCTGAGCCAAACAATAACCAAGATTGTCATAAAAACGCCTTCTGACATTTGCTAGAATGTTAAGGGTAATAATCGTAAAAGAATTCTCAATTTGTAATTGCAATTCTTGTAGATTATTAGCCCTATTCTCCTGGAAACCATAAATTTGTGATTTTACGTGACCCCAGAGAAAAAAAATCGTTGGGTGAGACCATGAAAAACAATGTTTCTTATGAAATTTTCATTGTTATTTTTCTTTACAGTTTCACAAAATTGCATTCGTCTAAAATGACCATCAAGGAAAATTTCATGGGTTTTTCTTAGTTTGTAGGATCGGTATTCATTTTTTAAGCACTCTTTCCACTGATCCTTTGCTCAAATTAACCTGTTGTACAATTGTATTGATGAAATTGTAAGATTTTCACTAACACTTGCCACTACTATAATTTCCTTCATTTCCCTTTCGTTGTTTTTTTCTGGTGCACTATCATGTTTATGTTTTCTTGGAGTTAAACAACCAAATGTCAAAAAGTTTTTAATGACTCGGTGAATAGTGAAAATTGTGGGGTAAGCCTGGTTGGAAATAAATTAATAAATAATTCCCTAACTCCCCTATCAGGATTTCCACGGTGATACCATTTAATAATTTTAATTTTTTCTTCCAGTTCGTGAAGATCCATTATTAATAATTATTATTTTATTTAAAAAAAATTGTTTTGGTCGCAAATAATCGACACCGTACAACTATAGCTGTCGAGCGTTCGATAGTAAAGAATTATTTCAGGAATAAAGGTATTGAGTTGATCGCTTTGCCGGTCGACGCGCGTCTTATAAATTTGTTTGCCGAAAATTATTGATCGATAAGCAATGCGTGCGGCGTTTTTAGGTACATCCAAAATCGTCCAGGATCGTCCTATGTTCGTAGTACTCTGCGCTTTACTGTATACGAGAGAGAGTTATATAATAAATTATATATTATATAAAATAAATTTGTAGTCAACTATAGAAAAAAGAAATTGGTTGGAAATAGTGCTTTATGTAACCAAGTCGCTTGCCTAAACATTAAAGTACAGGGTTATTCATTTTAAAGTAAACAGGGCTTTATTTTTGAACTTCCCTGTACTTTTTTAAAAAACCAATATAGCCATTTCGTGTATTTTTTCCGTCTATTTCAATAATCTTATCAAAGAAACATTTGAAACAAGAACAAAAGAGTTACAGCACGAAATGAAATACCATGTATTGTGTTTCCATTTTGGTAAATGACATTCTTCAAGTGACCCCATAGAAAAGTGTCCAAAATTGTAATATCTGGACTATTAGGTGGCCATCTAATAGTGCCATAACGTCCAATCCACTGATTGTACCGGCGATTGGGAGGGCGTTTCGTCTTGTTGCCAAATTATCTTGCGATACGTTTTGAGTGGCAATTCTTCTAAAATGTTCTCAATATGGTTTTCAAGAAGATTGTGATATCTTTCTCCAGTTAAGGATCCCTCATAGAATATTAGCCCGACAATTCTATTGTTAAGCACACCACACCAGACATGAAGAGAAGACCTCCCTTGGTATTTAATCTCTTGAAATTTCCTAGGATTTTGTCTTGTCCAGCTGTACGTATTGCTTCGGTTAAACATTTCCGATGTAGTGAACGTAGCTTCATCCGTCCAAAGAATCGTGTGAAACAGGGTAGGATTGTTGTCTTGTTCATGGATTAAAATTTGAGAAAGAAATTGAAAGCGAAGTTTCTTTGTTCACGTGTTAAATGCTGCACTGGAAGAACGTGATATGGAAGATAATTAAAATATTTCAGTATTCTCTGAACCGTCGCATAGGTTACTCTTCTTCTTGCACCTCAAGTCTCTAACTGCGTCAGTAATTGACTTCATGGAATACAGAGTAAAAAAATTTAGAATAGCTCGATCCCGGTTTCTTTTTCTGATTGTAGTCATTTTCCTAATATGTAACGATTTTGTTTCTTCAAATAAGACCTTCAGTTTTAAAATCGTTCCACATTTATAATAGAGGTTCTTCTGATAAAAACCTCATTATAAAACTACTCCAAAAAGTAATAAACGTATTTTTAAAATTTTTGACCTAATATATATCACGACCAAGAAAATAAAAATAAAAAATAAAGAAAAAAATAAAAACTAAAATAATAGAAAATAAATAAAAACAATAATAAATTTAAAAAATTAAGAAATAAAATAATAATAAAAAAATACATATTGTTTTCTTAAATCATGATCTCTCCAATAGGACTCTGCAGCAAGCTGACTGTGACCGGATCCCAGGCTACAGTCAGCAGACAGACAGATAAACCAAGAAAAAATGCCTAAAAAACCGATAGATCATTGAAAAATCTTGTGTTCTAGAAAATTCCCTCATTATATTACATATATTTGTACCTATTAATTTAGTAAGTATACCCACAGGTCCTTAGTAAGTTGTAAAGAAAAATTTATAAGCGTAAAGAAATGAATAACGTAGTCAAAGGGAGAATGCATACATATTTACCAGGTTCGCACCTCGGTCACAAATACTTCCATAAATCAATTCGAAATATATCCAAACAAATCGCCAACATAAGCTAATAAAATTTCGAAATTATCTTGAATCTTCGGCTGAGATACACTCCTTGCAATATGAAGTGAGTTTATATGGTAGAATAATTAAATTGTAAAGAATGTTTTTTATTAAAAATGGGTTAATATTTTTTACCTTAGAACACTCCACGAAGGCTTAAGGCGCAAGTTCTAACACTTGATTTTTACAGATACAGCGAAAATTATTAAACAAAAAGGGTTTAGATTACCATTGACTTTAAAGATCAGGTATTTTTTATGTTTTTTGTTTATTCCATCCAAATTTTTGATAATCTTACACCAACATTTTTCGACTAATGAAATACAAGCATTTCTCAACGTTGCCATGGTAACCTATGTATTTTTTCGGAAATTTTTTGACATAAGAAAAAGTGTCAATTGACAATACACAACTTTATAAAACGTATTTTGTCAAACGCATTTATATTATATTATTTGAAAAAAAAAACTCGAAAATAAAGAGAGTTAAACAATAAGTATATTATCATTTATTTGCTTCTTAGAGACAAACGATTTCGCAACAATTTCTAAATGTACCTTGAATTATTTTTCTACTTCCCCCTTTTTCCTACTTATATTACATACGAATCTGGTGTTTCTATGTAACTAAAATTGCTAAAAAAAAGTTTATACCATCCGTAACGATTAGGTTTTATAGGGCATAGATCTATGGTAGACTTATTGCTAAAATAAAATATTCTACCAGTTTTAGTAAAGTAAACTCAATATTTGAAAGTAATGTAAGATATATTACATCCGAAACTGATGCTTCTATGTAACTAAAATTTGTGGAAAAAAAATTTGGACCGTCCTTAAAGCTTAAATGTTATAAAGTATACGTAGACCCTTGGTAGACTTATTGCAGAAAAAAATTTCTACCGGTTGTAGTAAAGTAAACTTAGTATTCGAAAGTAATATAAGATATATTACATACGAAATTGATGCTTCTATGTAACTAAAATTGGTAGAAAAAAAAATTTCGACAGTCCTAAAAGCTTAAATGTTATAACGTATACGTAGACCCTTGGTAGACTTACTGCAGAAATAAATTTTTTTTACTGGTTGTAGTAAAGTAAACTTAGTATTCAAAGTAATATAAGATATATTGCATACGAAATTGATGCTTCTATGTAACTAAAATTGGTAGAAAAAAATTTCGACAGTCCTAAAAGCTTAAATGTTATAACGTATACGTAGACCCTTGGTAGACTTACTGTAGAAATAAAATTTTCTACTGGTTGTAGTAAAGAAACTTAGTATTCGAAAGTAATATAAGATATATTGCATACGAAATTGATCTTCTATTAATAAAATTGGTAGAAAAAAAATTTTGACAGTCCTAAAAGCTTAAATGTTATAACGTATACGTAGACCCTTGGTAGACTTACTGTAGAAATAAAATTTTCTACCGGTTGTTGTAAAGTAAACTTACTATTCGAAAGTAATATAAGATATATTACATACGAAATTGATGCTTCTATGTAACTAAAATTGGTAGAAAAAAAAATTTCGACAGTCCTAAAAGCTTAAATGTTATAACGTATACGTAGACCCTTGGTAGACTTACTGCAGAAATAAAATTTTCTACCGGTTGTAGTAAAGTAAACTTAGTATTCGAAAGTAATATAAGATATATTACATACGAAATTGATGCTTCTATGTAACTAAAATTGGTAGAAAAAAAAATTTCGACAGTCCTAAAAGCTTAAATGTTATAACGTATACGTAGACCCTTGGTAGACTTACTGTAGAAATAAAATTTTCTACTGGTTGTAGTAAAGTAAACTTAGTATTCGAAAAAAAATATAAGATATATTGCATACGAAATTGATCTTCTATGTAACTAAAATTGGTAGAAAAAAAAATTTTGACAGTCCCAAAAGCTTAAATGTTTTAACGTATACGTAGATCCTTGGTAGACTTTTTCTGGAGCAATAAAATTTTCTACCGGGTTTTAGTAAAAAACTTAGTATTCGAAAGTAATATAAGATATATTACATACGAAATTGATGCTTCTATGTAACTAAAATTGGTAGAAAAAAATTTCGACAGTCCTAAAAGCTTAAATGTTATAACCCGATCTACCCCCTTTTGGGTAGACTTACTGTGAAATAAAATTTTCTACGGTTGTAGAAAAGTAAACTTAGTATTCGAAAGTAATATAAGATATATTGCATACGAAATTGATGCTTCTATGTAACTAAAATTGGTAAAAAAAAAAATTTCGACAGTCCTAAAAGTTAAATGTTATAACGTATACTAGATCCTTGGTAGACTTACTGGAGCAAAAAATTTTCACCGGTTGTAGTAAAGTAAACTTAGTATTAAAAGTAATATAAGTATATTACATACGAAATTGATGCTTCTATGTAACTAAAATTGGTAGAAAAAATTTCGACAGCCCTAAATTAAATGTTATAACGTATACGTAGACCTTGGTAGACTTATTGCAAAAAAAATTTTACCGGTTGTATTAAGTAAACTTAGTATTCGAAAGTAATATAAGATATTTACATACGAAATTGATTTTATGTAAAAAAATTTGGGTAGAAAAAAATTTCGACAGCCCTAAAAGCAAATGTTATAACGTATACTGACCCTTGGTGCTTATTCCCAAAATAAAATTTTCTACCGATTTTAGTAAAGTAAATTTAGTATTCGAAGGTAATATAAGATATATTAGATCCGAAACTGATGCCTTTATGTAACTAAAATTGGTAGAATTTTTTTCATTGCTTCCCCATCAATTTTTTTTTTTGATATTATAAACGTCAATAATTATTGGTGTGAAATTTTCCTACCAAATACCATTCGAAATCAAATTATGCCAGGAAATTCCTTCTCGCTTACGAATATTTTGAGAAAATTTTCCCTCGCCTTCGGCTCGAGGTACTATTGTGCGCTCAGATTTTTAAATATTAAAATTTTTTTTTTAGGGTGTAAATCTAAAAGAAAATATTTGCTACATACGTATACAACAATAACTCTTTCTGATTAGTAGGCAGATCCAAACTGCTCTGCTTAATCCTTTTCAAAGAATTTCCACCACATTGCTAATAATTTTTCTACCAAAATTTTTAACTGTCATTGTCAGATTTAATAAATAGGCGGCGTCAGCCTATAATCCCGACGCACACCATTGTGTCCGGCCAGAAATATTTACATTCATAGAATAAAAACTCTTTTATGCTCGAAAAAAAAACCCTTTTAATACGGGGTTTTATCCAATTTAGAGTCGATCTATTGTTGGTTTGACACTGGGAGGAGCAGCCTAGATAAAAGTCGGACTTAGAGGCTTTTATTATGCATTTGATATGGTGTTCTTAAGTCGTTTTTGACGTGTTTCAATTTTCGGTAGCGATGGCCGTACCGACCGCCGGATTTTAGCTCTTTGATATTTTTAAATGTTTGGGATTAAGGATATTATCTGTCAAGATGTATCTGCGGGACAATGGGCGTTCGGTGTGTGGTTTGCAGAAACATTTCGAACGTTAGAATGTAATGGTAATGGTAATGGGTTTTGGAAACCATGCAAAATTTTAAGATGTGCAACAATTGTTATAGCTACAAGGATTATATCTTTTGGAAGTTTTCAATGCTCTGCTAAACATATTAAAGGTTCTAAATTGCAATTTGATGTTTACTCTATATTACCCTCAATAAATAAGAAAAATTTTTAATTAAAAAAAAAAAATTTTTTTTAAATTTAAAACTTTTAAAAATTTTTTTTTTTATATATATAATATAT